>JASDQU010373048.1:22321-53181 GCA_032191745.1 Picea mariana
CTCTTTTGTGTTTCTCTTGTTTATTCTTCTTGCGAGAATGAGTGATAACCTGATTGAGACTAATCTCTTCCTCATATTCAAATGTAACATTTTTAGGATTTTTAGAATGAAGACTTTTCTTTCTTCTTTTATGTTCTTGTCTGTCTACTCTTGCAGCTTCAACCTCTGTTACTTTATGTTACTTTTTTCTTCATTCTTGTGCCTTATCGATATGAAAGGCATTGATGACTTCCATGATATTTTTCTCTATAGAGTAAATCCCCACTAATATATTTAAAATTCGTTCAGCAAAATCCTATAAAAATAAAATATGTCATTTACGTGTTAAATAAAATTAAAAAATTAACATGATACTAAAAATAATACAGGATACAAAAATAAAAATAAACAATCTTACGTTGTTTTTCTCAATGTCTTCAATGATAGATGCACATAATTTTGTAAAACATCCATCCACGTTATAATTGTTCAATTTCAAACAATATCTAACTTTGATATAATTATTGGTTCGTTTCACGAGTGCATAAACAATATATGTGTCTGACACCAAATATATATTTTGTAACAAGTCAAGTGGTTGATAATTTTCTTGCACATATTCAAACTCAACACAATACAAATATAGATGTTCTCCATTGTTGTCTTGTTTGTCTTTAACAAACCAAGAATATTCCAGTTTGTTTTCACCTTCCACAAATTTCTACTCTCTAACATTCTTCATTTCCCTTGACAATGTAGGTGTTGGACCTTGAAAAAATGTGTTATCAATCTGTTGCCTAGCATTCATGGAGGTCCCAGTTGCAATTTTGGATGCCATTATTACAGGTCATGATCCAGATACATTCACATATATTTTCTTTCCTGCCATTTTATCTATATGAAAAAAAATAAAAATAAATTAAGTCAGGGAAATGTTTACATTATATTAAAATTAAAAAACATCATAGACTATAAAAAATTAAAAAACATCATAGATCATAAAAATTAAACTTAAAAAAAATTAAAAAAAATTTGACCCGTGGGGTTACTGGGGCGAAGTCGGGACCCAGGTTTGTCGCCCCTATGACCAAGCCTTGGCAGTGGGACCGTGACTTGGCCGTAGGGGCTGGGGAAATGTGTGACATCGGCCCATTGCCTGCGGACAAGTCACAATCTCGTGACACTCACGAGACCGTGACTTGGTCGTCGAAGGGCTAGCCCCCGTGTCCAGGGCTTGGCCGAGGGGGGGATGGGGAAATGTTGAGCATCACTATCAGCACTTCCATAGGCCAAGTTACGGTCCTGCGTGGAGTGGCATCACACCCACTAACCACCATAGGCCAAAAGTATAAAAAAATTATTAAAAAACAACAAAAACTATAAATTTTTTATAAAAAGTATACCAATTTTTTTTTTCGAAAAATCTTGAGAATTTTATTAAAATTTCTTTGAAAAATGTCTATATTTTTTTAAAAAAGTTGTGATTTATTTAGAAAAAATTAGAAAACATCTAAAAATAATTAGGGTTCTATATAATTTTCACATGAAAAAATCTTATGTCATGTGTAAATTCCATAGTCAAAGCACTTCAAGAACATCAAAATCAACAATCAAGTGAAAGGAAAAAGTTGTACAAACATCGAAAGAAGTGTTATTATGTTCCAAACAAATATTTAGGTATGATAATTAATGGTATGGACCAAAAGAAAACACTTCTACCACATTTTGTCTGTACACCAGAAAATTTACAAGAATAAAGTCCATTCAATTTCACTTGGTTGGTTGTATGGTTTTTAATTGAAAAATGTTTCAAAGGGTTTACTTCATAGCTCCAAATATTCATAATGATGCAAATTTGAGCATCACCATAATTCATCATGTGTTCACTCACTGTTCTAGAAAAATTCCTCAAGTTCTATATCTACCGTTAGACAATACTAGTCGTGAAAACAAAAATCAAATTGTGTTTGGATATCTAAGCATGCCTGTTCAACTCAGAATCTTTCAAAAGGTGAAAGTTGGTTTCCTTCTTGTTGGACACACTCATGATCATATTGATAAAATGTTTAGTCATTTTTCAGTGACATTGAAGATGAAACATGTTGGAATCCTACCATCATTAATTGAATGTATTAAGAAATCATACAATCCAGAGCTTGTTTTTCACATATTAGAAGAAACTATTGACATGCAAAGATTTATTCAGGGATCGTATGGTAAAGACAAATGCATTGAAAAACTTAATAACATTAGCTTCCGACATCAATTTTGTTTCATAAAAGTTGATGGGAAAACACTTATATGGGGAAAACAATATTCAACTACTGCAGAATGGGGGCATTCATTAGGTTTAACATTTTTGAAGTTCATTCCAGATCGTCCAATATTTGCATCAAAAGTTATTGTTATTACAATTAGTTGTTGAAATCCATAACACACTGAGACATAATAGAGATGTAGATTATTCTGAATGCCTGGAAGAAATAAAAAAGTCCATTAAAGATACATATGAGTACTTTGATGTTGTTGATTCAGTTTGGTGGGAGTCTTTTTTCAATGGTCAAAGTGACATAATTTCAAGCTCAACAAATGAAGATACATTTTTTAAGACTCCATTTCATTAGCCGCAAAATATGCCAAATGAATCCGACGAAAGAAACATTGTTGAACAACAAGAATCTCAAGGTGCTATTGAATTTACACAAGCAGAGGAAAGATAAACATATATTGGTTCTCGAAGATCACATGCACAATGTGGAGCCATGGAAGACCTTTATAGTGGTTTAGTGCTTGATATTTAGGAGGGTAGTATGATTGTAGTCTTAGCGACCGAAGATCCACATGGCTAGTCATTCTGGATTGCAAAGGTTATAAAGATTGACAAAGAAAATGAAGATGTTATAGCAATTGAAGTGCATTGGTATGCAACAAGTACACACCCATTCAATGGTGTGTACAAGTCAGAGATGGTGGTTGAGAAACATGTCAATAGAAAGAGAAAAAGAAAGGGTCAAAATACAACTCGTCGTTGCATTGACCTCTTAAAATTAGAGTATGTTGACATACTTGTTTATGAATTCAATTTGACAAAGAGAGGAACTCTTTGCTCTAGGACAACATAGATTGTCAAGAGGTTGTTTCCATAAGAAATAACTACACGATGGGAGACTGTTGAAACTAGTCGTAGATCTAAAAGGTTTTTGACATATGAAATGTTGGGCATGCATGTAGACTCAGATGGTGCATTCATCGATAATAAAGAAGAGTATGGATCATCTACATCTTCATCCAATCATTCATTTGAAGACAATGTAGACTCTGATGGTATTTCAAAATCCATGAGTCAATCTAAATACGTTTATGAAACATTTTATGTATTTTTTATCCATACGATGTTTGTATAGTAATTAGAAATGAACATTAACTTACATATGATCTTACATGGCGTTATGAATCATTTCTATGTTTTATGAATTATATGTTTTGATTATGGAAAATATAATAAAAAAATTTAGCTCATATGTTTTGAATATGAACAATGTAATAATACTTTTAAAAAATAATTTATGTTTCATTCAATGTAACTTGTATTTACTTTTTTCTATTAAAAGTTAAAAAATATTAAAAAGTGATGTTGAATTTTTAAAGTATAGGGTGATATTTTCATGGCATTATGTATTATCTTGTGCTTGGAGTGATAAACTAAGATTTAAAAAATAATCATTTAAGGGTTGATTTTATGATTTTGTTTACAACAATGATGATTTATTTTACCACTTTAAAAAAATGTGTCATTTTAATACCCCAATTTTAGCATGGGTGCTACTGGTAACAATACTTTTCATTTTATGGTTGATTTTGAGGTTTTGGTTTTAATGATACCAATGATTAAAAATAAGATTTCAAATTATCTATAATTTTAACGTTTTGAAAAAAACATTTTGTTTTAGGTAACATCATTTTTTTTTATTTAGGTGTTGATTTTAAGGTTTTTCTGAGCTACTATATGAGTTTTGAAGGCCATACTTGAAAAATGTTGTAATTTTTACCCCGTTAGTAAAAATGGTGCTGTCGGTAGCACCACTTTTTGATTTGGGGGTTGATTTTCATGTTTTGTATGCAAAAATATGAGTTTTAAGGGCTAGAGTTCTTGTTTTGAGGTCAGAGTTCTCATTAAGTCGGTAACTGTGTTCATAGCAAATATATTTCACACCTTGCGGTTTTGTATTTTTCTTTTATTTCTTTTGATTTCCTTATCTATAAAGTTATTTTAACCTAGGTTCTTTGTTTCCCATTTGTTTTTTCTTCCACTTCATGAATAGTTTACCTCTCGTTACTTATTAAGACACTAGATGCAAATTCTATCACTAAGTGTTTTTCCTTTTCCACACGTTCCAAACATCCCTACATCCTTGGATCAAGACACAAAAAATTTCTAAAAAGGTTTTCCCCTCTCTTAGCAATTTACCTTATTTCAAAACTGAAAGGTAACAATTATGTAGTGCCCTACATTAGACTTACATTTTTGTATGATGAAAAAGAAAACTATATATATATATCTTCCAATAATGATTTTACACTATTGGCCTTGGGTATTCTTAATTTTGTTTGCAGGGTTAGTGCCACTTAGCTTCTAGTTTCCTATACTTTCTTAGACATCAATGCATAAATTGTGGCCTTTAAGATTAATAATGAACTCTATTGAAAATAAAATATATGTAAGATTTAGTGAATTGTACATGGCCACACACACATTCAAGAAATTGTTGCACTATGATGTTATTCTTTAGCATTTATATATACCACTATAGAATGACCACTCAAGAATAAATCAAACTACTTCTTGCTTATTCACGTTTTCTCCATTTTTTATTGGTTTTGTAAGGCTATTTTTATTTTAGAACTGCATTATTAGCATTGGCATTAGTTTACCTACATTTTTTTTTAGCTTTTCCCCAATTTTTACCAAGTGAGGATTTTTTATTTATTGTTGTTAGGGTGTAGAGTAAGTAGAGTCCTTGTGTCATGTACCTTCACTCCACTCGAAATTTTTCACTATGACTTGGTGTGACCAAGTTGCTCTGGCACCTACGATCGTGCAATGTTGCCTTGCCTCAGCCATAATGGCTTGGCCAACCTACACCTAATACAACCAAACTATGCCTCGTCACCTGAGGACTGTCCATAGCTTCACCTTAGGCTACAGTGTTAGATGCACCAAGTCCTACTCAACTTAAGACTATCCAACAAGCATATTAGGCACACGTCCAATTGTGACCTCAAACATTCTACATCAATAAAAATCTTAGCCAATATAACAATATGCAAGGAACATGAACATTGAAATATATAAAACATCCACACAAGTACACAACATATGTGTTTGGGTGGAGCCCAAGCTAGGCACCTAACACCTTTTTGTTCCATATAGAAGAATGTTACATAGATACAATACACTCGGGAACGCACATCCTCTGCCTGCAACTCAACTACAAAGTACAAAGAAATGCAAGGAAAAATACCTTCTGTAAGACTTCCCCACTCCTTCATACAAACCAACCCAAGAACTTCCAAATGTCTACCTCCTATAATATTGTTCTATTCTTTGTCTCACCAAGACAACACAAGGCACCCCATTGCACCACTTCTTAGCAAAACCGTGAAACTCCTTGCCTTCTCCTTGAAAGAATTTCTTGCTTTCACTTCTTGGTTCTTGAATGATCCTCTAGCTCCACGAGGCATTCACTACTTATACATGCCATTCCCATAACTTGGAAAGTCGTGTCGCATGAAGTGGACCCAATCCTCCTCAAGTTGACTCGTTCCACCAAACCTCTCCATCACACCGAGTCAACGTCTAATTCATTCGTCCACCAAGTCATCTCGACCATGTCAAGGTAGCTCAACCATTCACAACTTTGTCGGCATCTAAGTGCACCCAATGAACACATACCCACGGACTGTGCTCCCAAGGCAGTATTCCTAGAAAGTGTGATCTGTGATTGTGATCCACGACAACTTGTGCCCAAAGGCACCTCAACCGCTCATCGCAACCCCCAAGTGAAAAATGCCCAATCAATCAATCTATATAAGTCTCGACACTATAAATCCTCAAATAGCTACCCAAGTCCACCCCACTCCTAGGTGCATCCAACTTGCCTCCATCTACAACAAATCCTATTCGATGATGGTTGCTGGAAAAAGTCCAAGTTGTAGAATGTTTAGACTTATCCATTCTGTGTCTTCTCCAAATAAATGGAGGACATAGAATGGGTTTTGGAAACACAAATATAGGAAATCTTGTTAAATTCAGAATTGTTATTAAGTTCTTTTCAATTTACTAGACAATAATAGCATAACCAGGATCACTTAGAGAAACACAATCACAAGGTACACAACATTTTATCCTGGGAAACCCTCATGGGGGAGAAAACCCAACAAAAATTCCTTAATATAGATTGTCAATACAATGCCAAGATAAAGACCAAAACACTAAAGATAATCCAACATTGAGCATGCACCTCTCTCTACTTGCAACTGTAACTACCTCCAAAATATGCGCACTAGATGAGTGACTAAGTGAGTGAGAGAACGAGGTGCCATCCTCTCTTATTTATACTAGTTGATAGGCGCTAGGGTTATGCCTCTTCACCAAGCAAGGCTGATTTTTTCAACTAGTGGTTAAAACCACTTTAATTAGCCCTAGGGGTCGACTTTACAAACAACACCATATAACTATGGTTTGACCAATCCACAAAAGGGGATTTCGTCTTATACAATGCCCAACATGATCAATCCACAAAAGGGGATTTGATCTATATAAAAATAACTCAATTATAATTAGAATATTCTTCACAATTATAATATTTCAACAAATCCAACACAAGAAAGTTGAAGAATAGCATTGACATAAGATAATGCCCCTTCGACTCTACCCCCATAGGAACAGACTACAAAGAGGGATCAAAGATTCTAATCATGCCACGCCTCTTGTTACAAACAATTTCAAATTAAGTGAAATGCTGCTTGGATTTTAACCCTTTCTCCGTTGTCCATTAAGGAAGTAGATATTGCATCTCCATTCATAATCCTGTAACCATTGGTTCCTTACAATACATTACTCTGTGATAAGAGGCACAGTAGGGTCAAATCAAAGCATTAAGTGATATCAAAGGTGATATAATCAATGAAATAAGAAAACTAACACTGAATTTTATCATATCAGATGTCATTTTTCCAAATGAAAAAACATTCATGAAAAGTTCAACATACAAAGCACAAACACATACACATACATTTTTGTAAAAACTAATCATATCTTGTTATGTGCCATCGTAAGAACTTCACACTTTAAAGCAGAAAATTGAAATTAACCTTGAGAGATATTGTCTCCCTTTTTACAATTACTTCAAATCAAAAGGTATGCCAATTGATGTAATCTTAGTTACCCTCTAATACAAAGAAACTATTCAATTTTTATGTTAACCATGGGTCAAGTTCAAGCAATCTGTAATGCAATCTTATAAAATTCTCTGTTTGGCGAGTTCTTGGAATAAAGAACTGAAAAATTAGAATCAAGCAAGCTCCTTCCAAAAAAATGCCTTCAACATAGGGATACGTTATTGTATGGTGTGTTACCCACAACTTTGTTGGGTACCTACTTGAGGTTTTGAAGATCGAAGATTGAGTGAATAGGTTGAAGTTACATGGGATTTAGATGGATGAAGGAAGAAGGTTAAATATCTTTAGAAAATGGAAGTATTAAAGCTTCTATCGGGTTTGATTCTGAGACAACCTTAGATGATTCATGTACCATCAAGAGGAGAACTACAAATCTTAATTTCCGGGGCCAGAAAATGGATGCACTTGGAGCTCCCACATATGTTATTGTAGTTTCTCATATGTCTAGGAGTGAACGTATGAAGTTAAGAAACAAATTCAAGTTGGAACTACACTAGATGAGATCCGTTACACACAGAATCAAAGAATTACAACTTACTTCATCTGGTAGTGTTTGTAATAGACCCATATTAGCAAACCCAAAAGCAATTTGCTCTATGCTCTAATCTCAGTTCATACCCACTGCCCGGGTACTTCTAAATTCGCCCTCTTGGGCTACTTTCAAATTTATGATACCAATTAATAAATAAAGTAACATGAAAAAAACACATACAATAAATCAAGATCCATGATACCATAAAATAAATGAACCATATGCCATGCACAACAATAACCAACAAGCATGCAGATAAAAAATACATATCTCAGAGATAATAATTAATACACAACGAAAATAAATATACAAGCAAAGAAAACCATGATAGAGAGCACTTATATTTAACAAAACCAATCACCAACTAGTTGCAGAACAGGGACGTTCCACGCAACCTTATACATTGTCATTCCAAGTCTCAACAACAGGTCACCCTTGAGCCGGGGTTATGAATCCACGAGGACGGGTCTCAGATTGACACTTGGTTTCCCAAACCAAACAACAATCAAGCTCTCACAGGTTTTTCAACCACACAACAAAACCCAATTTACCAACTCTCTTTCCCCTCAGCTTGCACCACCCAAAGAAAATGAACACCCTTCATTGCCACACAATCCCTCAAGATGTCCACCTCTTTCCAAGGATGTAGTGCTTCTGATCAAGAAATCTCAATGTTGGAAACTCTCAAGATTCTCAACTATGGACAATTCTCTCTCAACTGCTATTATTATCATGCCCATAGGCACTCCTCCTTTTCTAGAATAATCAATAATTAATTACAACCAACCAACCATGGTTGCTTGTCGTCAACAATTTGTTTTCCCTTCCCCATGCATAACCAAGAATGAGTAGAATAGTGAATTATATAGGAAGGACTTCAAAAATGATTTCAATAAGTGAGAATGAATGGTCAACCCCCAAGCCAATCAAGAACAAGGATTAAATATCAAAATAATAAAGTGGCCTTCCCCCAAGAAACTCACGTAGCCCCCTCTTTTTCTCTAAGATTCCAAGGTGGGTAAAATAAAAATAATTTAAAAATCTAAAGGCTTAGCCCCTCAACTTTCCCCCTCTCTCGTGGTATCATAGCCCCCTATAACTCTTGTCCTTGCCCATCTTGCAGCCAACGATGTATTTTATTATTAATAATGATTAAAGAATTACATTTCCTAGGAACTTCGACCTATTTTGATTGTTTAGACACTCTGCCTTTTATCAAATAAACAAAATACATTATTTATTTAGAAACACAAAACTTGGGCATTACATTCTCCTCCCCCTTATTTTGGCACTGTCCTCGGTGCATACACAAAACAAAAATCAACATTTCAAAATTCTTCAAAAATTTGTGGGTACTCTGCCCGCATGGCATCTTCATGCTCCCAAGTTGCATCTTCAAGACCGTATCAGGTCCACTAAACTTTTAACAATTCTATGACTTGATTCTGGAGCATTTTGACTTTTATGTCCAATGTGCACATCGACTGGACCTGAAAGTCTCCTTCTGGCTCCACCTAAATCAAATTCCAATTAATAACATGGCTAGGATCATGCACATACTTTTTTCAGCAAAGAGACATGAAATACATTATGCACATTCATGGAAGCAGACAATGCAAGCATGTATGCAACTGAACCTATTATGTCCAATATCTCAAATGGACCACAAAATTTGGCTGTTAGCTTTGTACAAGTGTCCAATTTCAATGAGCTCTTCTTGGGCTTCACTTTTAAAAGCACATTCTCTCCCAGTTTAAATTCTCTAGTTGTCCTATTCTTATCTGCATAACTATTCTTCTTATCTTATGCTGCTTCCAATTTCTGCTTAATTTTAACCATCTAGTCTTCCATATCCTTGACGCAATTCTGATGCAAGTATTACTCTGTCTAACGGGTTGTCCCAACTCACTAGAGTATTGTATTTTATACCATACAAAGCTTCAAATGACTCATCTTCAATGAAGCTTGATACCCATTAATATAAGAAAACTCAACCAAATGCAAGTAATCTTCCCACTTAGATGGCTTATCCATCACATGCATTCCCAACATATCCTCAATCACTTGGTTGACTCTCTCTGTCTGCCCATCTGACTATAGATGGTATGTTGTGCTAAAGTTCATCTTTGTACCATATCATTTAAATAATCCCCTCCAGAAATTTGAAGTAAACTTTGTATCTTTTTCTGAGACAATCAACTTAGGTATTCCATGCAACCTAGCAATTTCCCTCATGTAAATTTATGCAATATTGGTTGTTGTACGAGTCATTTTCACAGGAACAAAATGAGCAACCTTTTTCAATTTATCCACAACTACCATTATTGAATCATGTTGTCTTGTTTTCCTGGCTAACTTAGTTATAAAATCAATGGTTACCACTTCTCATTTCTTCTCTAGAATTGAAAATGGTTGTAGCAAACCCATTGGGTGTATGTGGTCAACTTTCACTCTATGACATTTCATGCATCTGGAAATGTAATCAACAACATCCTTCCTCATCTCAGGCCAAAAGAATTGGCTTCTTACTGCTGCAATTTTTTTTTGGTAACTGGGATGTCTAACATATGGAACATTATGCATTAATTTTAACACCAAATTCCTAAGTTCTCTGGAACTAGGAACAAAAATTGTGTTTTTATGCATAAGTAATCCATCTTCCTTAATCTCATACTCTTTAATTTTCTATTGTACATTTTCCTGGTGTAGACTTTCTTTTACCTATGGGTAATGCTGGTTTATAACAACAACATTTAAAATTCTTCTCTTTAAATCTGACTAATGCATACTAATGGTTGTAGTATGCATGAGATGTAATCTTCCGCTAAGTGCATCATCAACTTTATTCTCCTTTCCCTTGATTTGCTTGATGTCAAAGTCATACTCACTTAAAAATTCCAGCCATCTTGTCCGTCTACCATTTAAATTTGTTTGTTTAAAATGATATTTCAAACCACTATGGTCTGTTTTTAATTCAATTTTTTTACCATGAGATAATGCATCCACATCTTCAATGCATGAACTATGGTAGCAAGCTCCAAATCATGTGTAGCATGATTCCTCTCACGTTCTTTAAGATTTCTAGACTTATAACTAATGACAAGTCCATTTTGAGTGAGGACTCCACCAAGTCCTTCTTTGCATGCATCTGTACATACCACAAAATTCTCTTCACACTTTGTTGTCCTTTCAAATTTAATTCATTTCTTTTGTAAAGAAGTGATGGGATAAACAATTTTAGAGAACCTTTCTATAAATCTCGTGTAGTATTCGACCAATCCCATAAAAGATATGATTTCAGAAACATTTCTTGGTGTTGGTCATCCTCTAATGGCTTCAATTTTCTCTAGATCTATGACTATACATTGTTCTAAAATAATGTGCCCCAAATAATGGTTCTGTTCTTGGTTAAAAGAACACTTGTTTAGCTTGGCATAAAGTTGATGTTCCCTTAATACTTGTAGTACCAACCTCAAGTGATGTAGTGATGTTCATGTTCTTCTTTTGATTTAGAATAGATAAGTATGTCACCTAAGAACACAATGACAAACTTATCCAAATAATTTTTGAATATGCCATTCATTAAGCACATAAAGACAACTAGTGTGTTGGTCAAACCAAATGGCACCACTGCAAATTCATAATGTCCATACATGATTCTAAAGGTTGTCTTACTTATGTATTCTTCCTTAATTCTTACCTGGTGGTATCTTGATCTCAATTCTATCTTCAAAAATATATTTGCTCCTCTTAGTTGATCAAAGAGGTCATCAATTCTGGGTTGAGGGTATTTGTTCTTTACAGTGGCTTTATTCAACGGTCTAAAGTCAATACACAACCTCAATGTTCCATCCTTCTTTTTAACAAAAAGTATTGGTGCTCCCCAAGGTGAAACACTTGGGCGTATGTACCCTTTCTTCAACAATTATTCCAGTTGCATTTGTAATTCTTTTAATTCTAGTGTATTCATTCAATAAGGTGTCTTTAATACTGGGACCACTCCTGGTACTAAATCAATAGAGAAATATATCTCCTCTTAGGTGACAATCCTGATATTTCTTGAAATACATCTTTGAACTTTTGCAATACTAAAATATATTCAAGGCTTGGCCCTTTGGTCTTTTATGTCTCCTACACATGAGTTGCATACAATTTACAACCTTTTCTAAAACATCTCTTCAAATTTAAGGATGAAGTCTCTCTTATAGAAATGGGTCTTGGAATTCCTTTCACAATGCTCTGTTTTCTTTCTTCATGAAGACATGTAAATGTTTTGTTTTGACAATCTAGGACAACATGATGCTTGTTCAACCAATCCATTCCAATTAGGATATCATAAGATCCTAATGGGATGATATTCATATCAAAAATTATTTTTACTCCATTCATATTTATTGGACAACCTCTGACTGTCTCATTGATCCTTCTTTTGGTTCCAGTGGCTAGCTAAACCAAACTTGATTTTTCAAGTTTACTTTTCTCCAAATGTAATCTGTCCACTATTTTAGGATCAATGTAACAATGTCTTGCTCCTTAATCAATTAAAATAACAACATGTTGATTAATGATCTTACCTTCCACCTCTAACATATGAGATTTGTGTTCTACTTGTCAATCTTCTAAGGCTGCATATATTCTTGGAATATTTTTTCCCATGTCTTCTACTGTAGTAGCTTCTTGAATGTTGTGCATGGTATTAATTTTGTCTTCTTTGTGAGGGCAACCCTTGTACATGTGATCTTCTTTGCATCTCCAACATTTGATTATTAGTCTTCTCCTTTTCCCTAGGATTATCCCCTCTTGGATTCATTCTTATTAGATTGATCTTGTTGATTTGTATTTGGACTATTTATGTTGAATGGAGGTTTGAATCGCTTCCTTCTCTGATGAGATTTCTCCTTCTTCTTATACGTCCAATAATTTTGCAAAGATTCTCTGCCTTTGCCTTGTTCATACTAGTACTTAGCCTTTCTAATGGTCTCTCTCAAAGTTTTGGGTTCATCATATTGAATATTCTCCTTATAAAATGATGGCAGTGAGCTTAAAAATCTCTATATCTTCACCTTCTCATTCTTGATAAACCGTACATACTTAATCAATCCAAAAAATTTCTTTTCATATTCTACCATGGTCATGCTCCCCAACCTGAGATCAAAGAACTCTTGCATTCTCTTGTCATAGAAGTGCTCTGAAAGATACTCCTTCTGAAAATATTTCATGAATTTCTTCCAAGTGATCCTACTCTCATTAATGTGCTCAACTTGCTTCAACTGATCCCACCACATAACAACTTTTCCATGGAAATGATATGTGGAAATTCTGGCTTCTAGGTTAGATGAGTAGTTGTGCAACTGAAACTACTTCTTGATTCAAAGCAATCAGACTTCAACATCATCTTCCCTTTCTCTTTCACCATCAAAGGATGGTGGCTTAATCTTCCTCAGCTCTCCTTGCAAATTGTCTAGTTCAAGTCTTCTTCTTTGGTGTCTAACACGAGACAAATCCCGACATGATCAATCCACAAAAGGGGATTTGATCTATATAAAAATAACTCAATTATAATTAGAATATTCTTTGCAGTTACAATATTTCAACACTCCCCTTTAACAAGAAGGGTATTCTACTGACATAACCCAACACAACATCATCAGGAGAAGGAGAGGGAAACATCATCATCAACATCTGGAACATTGAATGGAACATCTATAAATCATTGGAAGTTTTTCTCATCATCAATAACATCATCTTTCATAGCATGGAGCTAGAGTAGCATCATCATCATCATCCACATCAACAACAATTAGTATAACACTAATGCAACATCATCAATCAGTATGAGGTTGATACATCATCAACGACAACACAAGGCTGATACAACATCATCAACGGCATGAGGTTGGAATAAGAAAATCATAAAAAACACGAGGCTGGAATAATAACATCATCAGCATGAGACTGAGATAACAACATCACCATCACATGGAAACAAAATGGGGCAAGTGTAACAACAACATTTTTGTGGTACTTTGATAGATCGTCCTTACCGAACCTTCGGGATCTACCCAGGAATCATTAGATTCCCTAGGATATAAAATCCTAATGGAGATTCCACATGGTACTCTGATAGATAGTCCTTACCAAACCTTCGGGATCTGCCCAAGAATCAAAAGATTCCCTAGGATTATAAAATCGTAACGGAGCTACCACTACTGACCACAACTGGCATATACATGCAAAGGTACTTTGACAGATCGTCCTTACCGGACCTTCGAGATCTTCCCAAGGATGATTAATCCCCTAAGATATAAAATCCTAACGGAGCTACTCGTTGTTGGTCAACATACCATAGAATCATCAACATCACTCCCCCTTTTGAGGGAGGTCCTTTCGGAGAACACCAAGCTTGTCTCAGAAGTGCTCAAACTTCACACGAGATAGAGGCTTGGTCAACACATCTGCAGCCTGCTCATCTCTGCCAACATATTGGAGCTTTATAGCTCCCCTATGAGCCATATCACGAATGTAGTGATACTGGATCTCTATGTGCTTCGACTTATCATGGAACAAAGGTTTCTCCGTCATCTTTATGCAACTCTGGTTATCACATAGAATCATGGTGGCTTCCATCTCTAGATCGAATAGACTTGTCAACAACTTCCGAAGCCATATGGCTTCACAACTGGCAGAACATGCAACAATGTATTATGTGTTTGTCATGCTGAGAGCAATGCTGGATTGCTTCCTACTTTGCCATGAAGTCATGGCTGACCCTAGACTAAAACAACATCTTGAAGTGCTCTTTCAATCAGAAACACTTCCAGCCCAATCTGAATCAGTATAACCAACCAGTTTGAAGTCATGATCTCCAGTATAACAGAGACCAAAGTCCAATGTACCCATAAGGTATCTCATCACATGCTTTGCAGCTACAAGGTGAACACGTCTGGGCTCTACCAGATACTGGCTTAAGGTGTTCACAACAAAGCATATATCTGGCCTAGTATTCATCAAATACATCAACAAATCAATAATCTGTCTTTATAGAGTAGCATCAACCAATTCTGACGAACTATCAACCAAGAGATTCAACTTTGTTTACATGGGTGTGTTCATGGCTTTACATTCCAACATGTCAAACCTCTTCAATATTTCAGTTGCATACTTCCCTTGCTTAAGGAAGATCTCCTCTAGACTCTGCCAAACTTCAAGACCTAAGAAATAATGCATCAGGCCTAGGTATTTCATCTCAAACTCTACAACGAGTTTCTTCTTACAATCTGTGATGAGCTTTTCTTCTCTCGTTAAGAATAAGTCATCTACATACAACAATAACATAATTGGTTCATCATTCATAACCTTGAAGTAAAGGTTAGAATCAACTTTACTCTTGGTAAAGCCCAAGCTCGTCAGGAAACTGTCAATTCTGCCATACCAAGCTCTAGGAGTTTGCTTCAACCTGTACAAATCCTTCTTCAACCCGCAGACACGAGGCTTTATATTTTCAACTTCAAACCATTTTGGTTGTTCTATATACACTTCTTCTTCAATAAAACCATTTAAGAAGGTTGTTTTCACATCCATCTGATGTAACTTCCACTTCATCTTGACTGCAAGAGCTATGTTGGTTCTGATAGAAGTGTATCTGGCTATAGGAGTAAAGTTCTCTTCATAATCAATGCCTTCCTTTTTAGAAAATCCACGAGCTACAAACCTTGCTTTATGTTTTTCAATACTTTCATCTGCAACATGTTTTATCTTGTATATCCATTTGGAACATACCACACCTTTGTTATTCGGTCTAGGAACTATTTCCCATACATCATTCTTTATAATGGATTGGTATTCTTTAGTCATGGCATCCACCCATTCTTTCTTCTAAATGGATTCTTCAAAGAAAGTGAGTTCCTTTTCTATGAGATCACACATCAAATCCATATAACCAAAGAATGGATTAGGTTTCTTGCTTTGTCTCATGGTTCCTCATGGGGCACCATATTTCTCTCCATATTGAATAAGTTCCCTTGCCCAAGCTGGCTTTCTCTTGTGAGAGATCTTCATCTAGGGAGGTTCTTGAGATTCTATCATATTATGATCTTTTGGAATCTCATCATTAGGTGTAACTGTAACTTCCTTCACTGGTTCTGCAACTCTGGGAGCTACAGGTTCTTCTTCATATACTTCTTCAAGCTGGCATCTCCTTGATTTCTTGAGTGTTGCATCTTCATCAAAGGTTACATCTTTGTTGATCTCAATATGATGGTAACCTGGTATGTAAATTTTGAAGGCCTTATAGACCTCACAATATCCAACAAATATTCCCTTCTTTCATGAGGGATCCATCTTAGTTCTCCTTTCTTTCAGAATGTGTACAAACACTGGACAACCAAATATCTTGAGATGGCTTACTTTTGGCTTCTTTCCGGAGAACATTTCTTCGGGAGTTTTGAATCCAAGTGCACTATGGGATAATCTGTTTTGGACATAAATTGTTTTTCTTGTTGCTTTAGCCCATAAGTACATTACAAGATCTTGATCGTGGATCATAGTCTTCACTGCTTCTGTTATTGTTATATTCTTTCTTTCTACTACACCATTTTGCTGAGGATTATAGGGAGTGGTGAGCTCCCTCTTAATCCCAACATCTCTGCAAAAGATTACAAATTCTTTTGAGGTGTATTCTCCTCCATTATCTGACCTAAGTATCTTGATTTTTCTTTCGGAGATATTTTCTATCAAGGCTTTGAATTCCTTGAATTTTCCAAATACTTCATCTTTTGATTTCAAGAAATAAACCCAAGTCTTGTGAGAATAATCATCAATAAATGACACATCGTATACATACACACTGAAAGAGGTTGATGGCATTGGACCACATACATATGAGTGGATGAGCTCCAAGATTCCTTATGCTTTACTATCGCTCTTTGGGAAAGGATTCTTTATGTTCTTTCCTTGTGCACATCCCTTGCATACACCTTCATTATCCACCTTGAATTCTGGTAGGCCTGTAACTATCTTGCTTACATATAGTAAGGCTTTGTAGTTGATATGAGCTAGTCTTCTATGCCAAAGTTCATATGGAATCTCAGTGGAGTGAATCAAGGCTGCATCTGATTGACCTTTTAACTTATACAAGCCACCTTCTTTTGTTCCAATAACAATTGCATCTTCTATGGTTTTTCCTTTAGGCCACATAAGAACTTCACCATCTATGAATGCAACCCTTAAACCTTTCTTATCTAAAGCTGATATAGAAAGAATTTTTTTTGTCAAATGTGGTACATATAGTACATCCTTCATTTTCATTAGGGTCCCCAAAATCAAGTTTGTAGGTGGATTCTCCCACTCCTTTGATAGGGTACTGGTAATGATCTCCAATTGTAACTTTCTAGGGAACGTTCTTTTTTGTAAGGCTAGAGAGAATGTCTCTCTAACCCGTCATGTGCTTAGAGGCACCATTGTCTATGAACCAAGTATCCTCTCCAGGTGTCATAGATCCTAAGAGGGCAGAAAATAAGACATAATCTTCAATCTCTTCCTTGGACAACTTCGTGGGTGTCTCATCATCTTCGACTACATGGGCATGATGTCTTTTGTTATTTATCTTCTTGTATTCTTCTCTTCATGCAGGACAATTCTTAACAATGTGTCCCATCTTATCACAATGATAACATTGATAAGAGGATAATTTTTTTTCTCTTCTTTGACCCTTCTGATATTTCTAAAATCTCCTTGGATGATGAGATTCTTTATGAAAGTGGGTGAATCTCTTTGGGGAGTGATATTCCTTATGGAGGTGGGTCTCCTTTTGTAAATGAGACCTTTTATTTCCTCCTTTAGCATGAGCTACTGGGGCTTGGTCTTCATCCCTTAATAGTACTGCTTCTCGGTTGGCTACTCTTGCTTCTTCTTGAACACAATCTTCCCAAAGACTGTCAAATTGGAGTTTGTCCTTTCTGGCACAGATAGTTTGGATGAAGCCATCCCAAGGTCTTGTGAGACCATTAGGAGTTGTCATGATGAGTTCATCTTCATCCAAGTTGTCTCCAATTGCTTCTAATTGTTCTTTGAAATGAGTAACCCTAGAGAAATAGTCTTTAACTGTTTCTCCTTTCTGCATCTTTCTGTTCTTGAGTTGGGTTCTCAAGTTCTTCTTCCGATTAATGTTTCTTCCTTCATACATTCTGGTTCAGGCATCAAACATTTCTTTTGGAGTATTCTTGGAAGATACTTGAGGGATCTAGTGATATTTAATGGAGTCTGCAATGATCCTTTTGGCCTTAACCATATCCTTCTTGTACTTTTCTTTAGCTACATCTTCTTTGGGTTTTGTTACATTTTCTTTTATGAATTTCGCAAGGTCATTCTCTTTAAGAATGAGTGTAATCCTGTACTTCCAGGCATGAAAGTTTTCTACACCTTATAACTTGTCAACAAGCTTAGTGCTTGCAAACATCTTGACCTAGAGCTAAGAAAATGACCAAAAATTGAAAGTGCTAAGAAATTGAATCTGATCTTACCAAGAGGTGTGTTGGGTTGAGGTGAGTATGTTGCAGCTGTCATATTTCAAAAATTTAAATTTTTACCCCTTGAAACTTGACCTGCACAAATCTGGACTAGTACTTCTAGTACTGGTTCTAGTTTCCTAGTTTTCTGGTACCAGTCAAAACTAGGGTGTGACTTTCTAAAGGCTCTGGCCACTGAAAAGGTGCGCTCAAGCTGCCAATGAGTTTGCTAGGCTAGGGCGCACTTCCCTAGATGTTTTTTAGTCATAAATTCTCTTCCAAAAAAAGCCCTAATTTTCTTGTATGACAACAGTGACGTTTTTTGTTACCCATTGAAAGGTGCTTTACTCAGTTTAGCTCTGAAACCATGTTAAATTTAGAGCTTATATTAAGTTATTTTCAGTTTACTCGACAATAATAGCATAAGCAGGATCATTGAGAGAAACACAATCACAAGGTACACAACATTTTATCCCAGGAAACCCTCATGGAGGAGAAAACCCAACAAAAACTTCCTCAATATAGTTTGCCAATACAATGCCAAGATAAAGACCGAAACACTAAAGATAATCCAACACTGAGCATGTGCTTGTCTCTCCTCCTTGCAACTGCAGCTACCTCCAAAATATGCGCACTAGATGAGTGACTGAGTGAGTGACAGAATGAGGCACCATCCTTTCTTATTTATACTAGCTGATAGGCACTAGGGCTATGCCTCTTCACCAAGCAGGGCCGATTTCTTCAACTAGTGGTTCAAACCACTTTAATTATCCCTAGGGGCCGAATTTACAAACAACACCATATAACTATGGTTTGACCAATCCACAAAAGGCGATTTCGTCTTATACAAAGCCCAACATGATCAATCCACAAAAGGGGATTTGATCTATATAAAAATAACTCAATTATAATTAGAATATTCTTTACAGTTAAAATATTTCAACAAATCCAACACAAGCAAGTTGAAGTATAACTTTGACATAAGATAATTCCCCTTTCACTCTACCCCCATAAGAATAGACTACAAAGAGGGATCAACTAGTTGCACACCAAGGACGCTACACCCAATCTTATACATTGTCATTCCAAGTCTCAACAATAGGTCACCCCTGAGCCAGGGTTATGAATCCATGAGGACAGGTCTCATATTGACACTTGGTTTCCCAAACCAAACAACAATCAAGCTCTCACATGTTTCTCAACCACACAACAAAACCCAGTTTACCAGCTCTCTTTCCCCTCATCTTGCACCACCCAAAGAAAATGAATCCCCTTCACTGCCACACAATCCCTCAAGATGTCCACCTCTTTCCAGGGATCTAGTGCTTATGATCGGGAAATCTCAATGTTGGAAACTCTCAAGATTCTCAACTATGGACAATTCTCTCTCAACTGCCATTATTCTCATGTCCATAGGAATTCCTCATTTTCTAGAATAATCAATAATTAATTACAGCTAGCCAACCATGGTTGCTTGCTGTCAACAATTTGTTTTCCCTTCCCCATGCATAACTAAGAATGAGTAGAATAGTGAATTATATAGGAAGGACTTCAAAAACAATTTCAATGAGTGAGAATGAATGGTCAACCCCCAAGACAATCAAGAACAAGGATTAAATATCAAAAGCATAAAGTGGCCTTCCCCCAAGAAACTCACGTAGCCCCCTATTTCTCTGTAATATTCAAAGGTGGGTAAAATACAAATAATTTAAAAATGTAAAGGCTTAGACCCTCAACTTTCCCCCTCTCTCATGGTATCATAGCCCCCTATAACTCTTGTCCTTTCCCATCTTGCAACCAACGATGTATTTCATTATTAATAATGATCAAAGAATTACATTTCCTAGGAACTTCGACCTATTTTGATTGTTCACACACTCTGCCTTTTATCAAATAAACAAAATACATTATTAATTTAGAGACACAAAACCTGGGTATTACATTCTCCTCCCCCTTATTTTGGCACTGTCCTCGGTGCATACACAAAACAAAAATCAACATTTCAAAATTCTTCAAAAAAATGTGGGTGCTCTACCCGCATGACATCTTCATGCTCCCAAGTAGCATCTTCAGGACCGTATCAGGTCCACTAAAGTTTTACCAGATCTATGACTTGATTCCAGAGCATTTTGAATTTTATGTCCAATGTGCACACCGACTGGACCTAAAAGTCTCCTTTTGGCTCCACCTAAATCAAATTCCAATTAATAACATGGCTAGGATCATGCACATACTTTTTCAGCAAAGAGACATGAAATACATTATGCACATTCATGGAAGCAGACAATGCAAGCATGTATGCAACCGAACCTATTATGTCCAATAGCTCAAATGGACCACATAATCTGGCTGCTAGCTTTGTACAACTATTCAATTTCAATGAACTCTTCTTGGGCTTCATTTTTTTCTTTTTTGCAAGTGAGTGTGAAATCCTATATTACTGAAAGAAGTTATGATACAAAAAAGAAAAGGGGAATCCCTTGATCTGCCAAAAAGGAAACCAGATCAGGGATCCTGGAGTTGCACTGTCTAATATAGCAGGGGGAGGGTTGGTCTGCCACCATGGGAAACCGACCTAGTCCTTCAGAAACCAGTTTGAAAGATTAAACCATAACATATACATAAGAAACATAACCATAAAATAGAGGTAGCTCCTACACTGAATACAACTTGACCAGGGGCTGAACCTGGGCTAGTCCAGGATGATGGGATGTCTTGCGTCGCCATCCTTTCTTACCTCGTTCTCCTTCCTTTGCTCCACTGTGCACGTCTTTCTGATACAATCTTCTGTTCCGCTCCAGTCTATTGGAGTGATGTCCATGTGGTGGACATAGCGTAGGTAAAGGTGGAATTGGCCTGCCATTCGTTCCATTTTTTCCTTTTGGCTCCTCTGGTCCTCAGCTAGTCTTTTTGCATTGGCCTCTAGGTTGCTGAGGCAACTCAGAATTTCTGTGAGCACCTTTTTGTGGTCCGTGATAGCCTCCTTGCTGGTCTCTTTCCGGTCAGCGTTCATCTTGCCTATCAACATTTTTGTTCACAAGGCCTCCTTCACCGTTTTGTGGTAGAGGGTTGTTCTGGGCTATGTAGCCCCTTGGTCCCTTATCCAGTCTGCTTCTTGAATTAGTTCTGCCCAGGCTTTGCCCTTGCGTGTGGTGTTGATTTATCTCTCCCACCTGTTGATGATCGCTTTACCCTTTGGATCGACCTGCATGAGAAATGTACCCTTATCTTCTCTGGCCACTTGCTCCATCCTTGTAATCCTTCGGGTGCTTGTCAGAGGCTCTTTCCCCTGGGGGGCTCTCTTACTATGGGTTTTCTTCATTCTTACCATCTCAACTTGTTTGTGGTGGTTTTTGTCTTCGGTTCTTCTCCTGTTCCTATTTTCCCCTTCTTGGTATGTCAGATGGGCTCTGTAATTGCTTCTCTCTAGTATGTGGCTATTCCTAGTGTTTCTTCTTTTATGGGATTTCCTCGGTTGCTAGCTCGTCCTGGCAATCATGGGCCGCTCATAAAGGTGTACCTTCTGGTCCTTTTTCACTATTTCATAGTGTGTTCTCTTGGGAGCCTTGTCGTCATCCCTACACCAATCCTTTTTCCTGCACGATGTACGACAATCATTAACACTCCCCATATCTGTACTTGGGTGAGGTGTACCCATACTCGACCATGGAAAACCCTTTTTTCCTTCGTCCTTTGCTGCATGCTGATTATCTTTTCTGCTTTCCCATGGACAACCCCTGTACTTCTTCCTATTGATAGGACAGTGGTGTCATACCTCCTCTTGTTGTGTGACCTGGATCTGCATTGTAACTCGTGTTTGAGTGGTGGGCTATCAGATTCTGCCTAGATCCTATGTGCCCTTCAGTTATTTCTGCGCCTCCATCCTCGATGTGGTCATCCGTACTTCGACTGCCATCACAGTCTTTTGCTGCTAGTTGGATGCAGTCGGTTCAGAACTGACCATTCAAGATGTTACTCTAGATAGTGTCCAGTTCTAGTCCATCCTTGTCGACCCCCTCGTTAGCGATTTAGTCCACCAGTCCATTTGCTGACCTCCGTACCTAGCACAACTCCACTGTGATCCCCGTCTGCAAGTGCTCTTGAATTTTTTGCAGGGATAGTGCCAAGCGCCAGTGCCTCTGGATTTTGCCCACTCTGGTACCGTTTTGGAGTCTCCTTACTATGTTGATAACCAGCGTGGAATCTCCTTCCACTATGGCGTTTGTCATCCCTTCCCGACTTATAATATCGAGGCCAGTCTCCAGGGATCTAAATTTCATGGCATTGTTGGTTGAGTTTCCTAGACTCCCAGCGTACAACCGGATGATATTTCCTTTACTGTCCTTGATTACTCCTCCCATTCCTATCTGTCCTGGGTTACCTTTCGACACCCCGTCGAAATTTAGCTTGAGGGAGCCTACTGGTGGTGGTTTCTAGTTGTGCTCACCTACTTGGAGTTGTGGTGGCCATCTTATCTGATTGGGGTTGCATCTATCTTTCAGGTGGAAGGCTTCTAGAATTTGGGAGTCTTGGTTTGTGAGTTGTGCTCTTCCTATCTGGCAGTTGCGGCTCTGTACCATTTCTTTTGTCATGGAGATTATTGTTTCCTTGATCTTCCCTTATGGCCAGCTTTGGTTCCTGAAGATGCGCCAGTTCCTTTCCTTCCATATTGCCCATATGATCATTTTCGGGATGAGGGTCCAACATAGATTCACCTCTTCGTTTTCGTTGTATTTCTCTTGCCAAATATTGATAGTTGCAGAGATGTTACCTCAGATCCTATTTGACTGTCGGAAGATACCTCTCGCCAAGTCCCATATTTCTGCTGTGTAGGTGCATTCGTCAAGGAGATGGTTCGTTGTTTCTTCCTTGGCTTGACAGAGGTGACATCTGGAAGGACCTATGAATCCTCTTTTCCTTAGGTTTTCCCAAGTTAGAATTCAGTTGTGGAGTATTAACCATTGGAAAATTTTTATTTTTGGCCAATGGGGGTTGTTCCAAAGCTTATTCCATTGTTGCATCGGGTCTTCTTGGTCCTGGTCTGTGATATAGTGTCGGACTTCTTTTAGATTGAATTCCCCACCATCTTTTTGTCCCCATCTCAGCTGGTCATTTCCTTCTGTGACTACAATTTTTCATCTCCCCAATTTCTCCTCCACCTCTTTTACTGTTGTTGTGGTTTGGGCTCTATTTTGTGGGGTGAGAGTGTTCCAGATTCTCCATTTGTTGCGATTTGTTTCTTGTTTCTACTAATGGTAGACTCTGGTTTTACCTTGCGCGATCAGCTCTTGTTGGAGTTCCTCCCGGTCTGGTTTCTCCATTCTAGGTTCCTGTTGCCAGGCGTCCTCCCAGAATCTGACTATTCTGCCATTCCTTACTTCCCAAAAGTTGTGTGTTTGAATCCAGGCTTTGTTGCGCCAGGCTAGGTTCTAGATGGATGAACTTTCTCTAGTGCCTCTGAAGCGGATTCTGTCCTGGTCGCTTATGTCCAGGGCATGCTTTGATTTCCACAGGTTTACCCATGGTGTAGTAGTTTCTTTGACCCAACGCCACCAGAGTTTCACCCTGTAAGCGTCATTGGTCACTTGCGGGTCTTGTAGCCCTAGACCTCCTTTGCTTTTTGGTTTACAGACCTTCTCCCAAGCCACCAGGGCCCATTTTTTCCTTGTTTCCACTCCTTGCCATAGGAAGTTTCTTTGGATGGCTCTTTTTTTTTGTAGTATCCCCTTGGGGGTTGGGAAAAAGGACATCATAAAGGTTGGAATTGCTTGCAAAACAGACTTGGTCAGAATAAGTCTTCTAGCTAGGTTGAGGGATCTGTACATCTAGTTTTTTACCTGCTCTTGTAATTTGTTGGTTATTCCTTCCTAGGTTGACATTTTGTAAGCTTTGTCTGTCAGGGGAATGCCCAAGTACTTAGTTGGGAGTGCTTTGCGTTCAAAGCCCAAAATGTTGGCTAAATTTCTTTGGATTGCGGGGTTGGTATTGAAGAAGAAGATCATAGATTTGGAATGGTTGATCTTTGCACCCAAGGCTTCCCCAAACTCTTCTAGGATTCGTTTGTAGGATTTTTCTTCCTTGACCGTGGGTATTCCATGAAGTAAGGTGTCATCCATGAACTGTTGGTGTGTAGAAGTAGGGCAATTTTCGAAAGGTTTGATACCTGTTATTTCACCTGTTGCAGTTGCGCTTTTTATGCTTCGACTGAGACCTTCCATCATGAGAATGAAAAGGAAGGGGGATAGTGGGTCTCCTTGTCTGATGCCTCTCGTGGGCCAGAAAGGTTTGGTAGGGGCTCCATTTATTAGTAGTGAGTAGCTTGTTGTGGATACTAGGTTGACTATCCAGTTGATCCAGTGTTGGGTGAAACCAAAGGCTTCCAAAGTCTTGACCATATAGTGCCAACTAATTTTGTCATAAGCTTTTGCTAGGTCTAGTTGTATTATCATTCCCCCTCTCTTCTGAAGCTTCAGGGTGTGGATAAGCTCGTGGGCATGGATGATATTGTCCATTATTTGTCTTCCTTCCATGAAGCCTGTCTGTTCTTGTAAGACCAATGTGGGTAGGATGGGTTTCAATCTATTTTCTATAACTTTGGAGATTATCTTATAAACCACATTGCACAACATTACAGGTCTGTAATGATTAGGGGTTTTGGATTCATTTTCTTTGGGGATTAGTGTAATCATTGTAGCATTTAGAGCGTTTAGAATGGAGGCTGACCTTTTAGAGTCTTCCACTACCCTATAAACGTCATGTTTGACAATTTCCCAGCAAGCTTTGAAAAACTCCACTATGAAGCCATCTAGACCTGGGGCTTTCCCATTGGGAATTTCTTGGAGTACTTGGTCAATTTCCTCCTCTACAATGGGTTTGTTTAGGTTGTTATTTTGTTCCTTGGTGACCAGGCGAGGGATATGCTGGATTATCCTTTGTATGGCCTTCGTTCTGTCTTGGTTGGGTTCTTGCGCTATCCCATGGAAGTGGTTTACCAAAGTAGTTTCAATCTCCTTATGTGACTCTCTCTCTATTCCATCCTAGTCCTTAATCTTCAGGATTTTGTTATGGGCTCTTCTGGCCATGGTTGTTCTATGAAAAAACTTGGTGTTCCATTCTCCTTCCTTTAGCCATCTGATACGAGACTTTTATCGCCAAAGTGTTTCTTCCTGCTGGCATCGAGCTTCCCATTCCTGGGTCATCTAGATCTCTTCCTTTTTCCATTCCTCCGTATATCCCTCTGAAATGCAGGTTTCTTGGATTTTTTTCAATTTTTCTTCTATGTTGTTTTTCTCTTGGTTTATATTCCCAAAAGTGTCCTTGTTCCACTCCTTGAGCATATATTTGATATACTTTAGTTTCTTATAGAGTTTGAACATCCTTGTCCCTTTCTCTAGTTTCTCCTCCCGCCACCACCGTTTGATTCTTTCCTTGAAAGTCGGGTGTTCAATCCAAAATTTCTCAAATCTGAAGGGTCTGTTCTTTGGTGTGGTTTGGAAGCCTGCTTCCAGTTGCACTGGCTAGTGATCAGATCCCCCCTAGGGGAGGATGTTGTAATCTAAGGTTAGCCCCTGCATAATGATTGACTTCAATACTAGGAATCTGTCACGTCTTGTTTCTACCTGATACTGGTTCATTCGTTTATTGTTCCAGGTGAACTGGCTATTATTAGTTTTGAGGCCTACCATCTCCGCTGCATCTATGAACTTTGAGAATTCTTCTGCATCGCTATCCAATATTCTTGTACCTCCTTTTTTCTCCGCAAGTGACGTGATGATGTTGAAGTCCCCTGCCAAGATCCATTGGAGGTTGTTGGATCGGGTTTTAAGATATTTTAAGTCTTGTATCATTCCTCTCTTTTCCTCTGACACCTGAGGCGCATACACATTAATGCATAGAATCACCTCTGTGTTTCCAATGATTTGCATGTGAACCATAAGGGTGTGCTTGGTCACTTTGGTTGCTATTAGGCTCAGTACTTGTGGGTTCCACAAGATGAGAATACCTTCTGCCATTTGGTGGCCTCTGATAGCCACCATCTTGTACTTGCGCCATTGTTGTTTACTGATTGCCTCCATTCTGCCTGTATTACATTTTGTCTCTTGAATAAAACATAGATTTGGTTGTTCCTGCTTTAGTCTATTTCTAAGGATTCTTTTCTTTCTCAGGCTATTTAGGCCCCTTATATTCCAAGTTATAACCTTCATTTAAACATGTGGGGGGAGTTGGGGAAGAGTTTCTTGATCTTACCCGAGTTTATCAGTAGCGCTCCAAGCTCCTGTAGGGCTACGCTATTTGATTTCCTACCTTTTTTCCTCCGTATCTGCTTGGGTGAGAGCTGTGGTTGTCCCTCGCCGGCTTTGACTCCTAGGTGTCCAATCTCCCTATGTGTGTGCTTTAGTCCTCTAGCTTTGGCTTCCTCCCTTAGGAGAAACAGGTACTGAATGCGATCAAGTTGCTTTGTTGGTACATTGTCTACTCATTGTATTTTCCATTGCTCCAGTATGTTCGAGAGATCTATCCCTTCCCTTTTGCACAAGGTCTCTGAGATCAGGATCATTTGTGCCTACTTCGCTTGGGGTCATTTTCACATCTCCCTCTGCTTCTTGCATGGGGGTGTTGTTGTCTCTGATTTATCCATCCATCGGGGTTGCACAACTCCCCTGTTCTTCTTGTTACTTGGCTGATTGGTGGGCTCATTTGTTGCTTGTTCTCTGACTTCTTGAGCTTTTTCCGAATCCTTTTTCGTTTTCTACCCCTTTATTGGTTTTGTCCCATCCTTCCGTTTTATTCTAGGTCTTCAGGTTATTTCCTGCTGGGGTTCTACTTTGCTTTTTGTTTTCTCTTCTTCTGGGGTTCAATTTTATAAACCCATCCTCATCCTGCTGTGGTTAGGGGTTTTCCACTTCCTATTTTTTATTAAGAGGGCATTCTCTGATTAGGTGTCCATGTTCATGGAATCTTCTGCATCTGAAGGGGATCTGTATGGAATTTATGTCTCAGATCCATTCTTCATCCCTGAATTCCATACTTATGGCTTCTAGGAGTGCTCCTGACACATCCATCTCTATGCAGATTCTTGCGTAAGATGTATATCTCCCTTTTAGGGTGGCTTCTGAGGTCTTCACATATTTCCCCAGTTTGTTTCCTATTGCTTCGAAAGTAGAGGGTAACCAGTAGTCTAAAGGTAAGGAATAAAATCTCAGATAGACCGACACCTTTTTGAAAGTCTCTTTTTTTGGGGAGAAATTTCCCTTCCATGGCCACATGTACAGTCCTGCTGAGGCATGGAAGTATGGCCCTCCCTCAAAGACTCTATCCTTATCCTCCAGGTTCATGAATACTGCTGTGAAGAAGCCTTTCGAGCCCAAGTGGAGCTCCATTTCTCTGTTTGGCTTCCAATGATATTTAATCCAGTTGCACAACGTTCTTTCTGTGGGCCACAAACCCATGAACTTTTAGATTAGCGCATGCGTTTTCATCTGGTCCCTGTAGAGTTGCGTTTGCAGATCCTTCAGTATCACCTTGGGTATCATTGTTGTTTTGGGTTTTCACGGGTTGCGCCCTCTTTCCCAGTTGGGCTTCCCTGTGTCTTGCGCCTCACTCTGAGTTTCTCTGGCTTCTTCTCCCATGCACTCACTTTTTCCATTGTTCCTTTCCTGACCTTTTTCTGGGTCTGATCTCGAGGTGCCTGTCATTCGTGCCTTGAAAACTATGCCTCTTGGCCCTTTCCCTCTATCTACCACTACCTGTTTGTATGAGGGGGTACCCTTACCCCCCCCTTTAGTTCTCATGTTGTCCTTTGCTATGGCCGTGACTGTCAAACCCTAGCTTGCAGTTTCTCCAAACCCTAGATGATATGAAATTTATTTCTTAGGATTCACTTTCAAAATAACATGCTCTCCCACTTTAAATTCTCTAGTTGTCATATTCTTATCTGCATAACTATTCTTCCTATCTTATGCTGCTTCCAATTTCTGCTTATTTTAACCATCTAGTCTTCCATATCCTTGACACAATTCTGACACAAGTACTACTCTGTCTAACGGGTTGTCCCAGCTCACTGGAGTATTGCATTTTCTACCATACAAAGCTTCAAATGACTCATCTTCAATGAAGCTTGATACCCATTATTATAGGAAAACTCAACCAAATGCAAGTAATCTTCCCACTTAGATGGCTTATCCATCACATGCATTCCCAACATGTCCTCAATCACTTGGTTGACTCTCTATGTCTACCCATCTGACTATGGATGGTATGTTGTGCTAAAGTTCATATTTGTACCATATCATTTAAATAATCCCCTCCATAAATTTGAAGTAAACTTTGTATGTTTGTCTGAGACAATCTACTTAGGTATTCCATGCAACCTAGCAATTTCCCTCATGTAAATTTATGCAATATTAGTTGTTGTATGAGTCATTTTCACAGGAACAAAATGATCAGCCTTTTTCAATTTATCCACAACTACCATTATTGAATCATGCTGTTTTGTTTTACTGGCCAACTTAGTTATAAAATTAATGGTTACCACTTCTCATTTCTTCTCTAGAATTGAAAATGGTTGTAGCAAACCCATTGGGTGTATATGCTCAACTTTCACTCTATGACATTCCATGCATCTGGCAATGTAATCAACAACATCCTTCTTCATCTCAAGCCAAAAGAATTGACTTCTTACAGCTGCAATTATTTTTTGGTAATTGGGATGTCCGACATATGGAACATTATGCATTTATTTTAACACCAAATTCCTAAGTTCTCCAGAACTAGGAACATTAATTGTGTTTTTATGCATAAGTAATCCATATTCCTCAATCTCATACTCTTTAATTTTCTATTGTACATTTTCCTGGTACTCTTTAAAGTCATACTCACTTAAAAATTTCAACCATCTTATTCGTCTAACATTTAAAGTTGGTTGTTTAAAATGATATTTCAAACCACTATGGTTTGTTTTTAATTCAAATTTCTATCCCATGAGATAATGCATCCACATCTTCAATGCATGAACTATGGCAATAAGCTCCAAATCACATGTGGCATGACTCATTTCATGTTCTTTAAGATTTCTAGACTTATAACTAATGACAAGTCCATTTTGAGTGAGGACTCCACCAAGTCCTTCTTTGTATGCATCTGTACATACCACAAAATTTTCATTTTGGTTAACAATATTTAAAACAGGTGCACTAGTAAGTAATTCTTTCAACAAATTAAAATTCTCTTCACACTCTGTTGTCGTTTTAAATTTAATTTATTTCTTTTGTAAAGAAGTGACGGGATAAACAATTTTAGAGAACCTTTCTATAAATATCGTGTAGTATCTAACCAATCCCATAAAATAGATGATTTCAGAAACATTTCTTGGTGTTGGTCATCCTCTAATGGCTTCAATATTCTCTATATCTACGTCTATACCTTGTTCTAAAATAATGTGACCCAAATAATGGATCTGTTCTTGGTAAAAAGAACACTTGTTTAGCTTGGCATAAAGTTGATGTTCCCTTAGTACTTGTAGTACCAACCTCAAGTGATGTTCATGTTCTTCTTCTGATTTAGAATAGATAAGTATGTCATCCAGGAACACAATGACAAACTTATCCAAATATTTTTTGAATATGTCATTCATTAAGCACATAAAGACAACTAGTGTGTTAGTCAATCCAAATGGCACCACTGCAAATTCATAATGTCCATACATGATTCTAAACGTTGTCTTACTTATGTCTTCTTCCTTAATTCTTACCTGGTGGTATCTTGATCTCAATTCTATCTTCGAAAATATATTTTATCCTCTTAGTTGATTAAAGAGGTCATCAATTCTAGGTAGAGGGTATTTGTTCTTTACAGTGGCTTTATTCAACGGTCTAAAGTCAATACACAACCTCAACGTTCCATCCTTCTTTTTAACAGAAAGTATTGGTGCTCCCCAAGGTGAAACACTTGGGCGTATGTACCCTTTCTTCAACAATTATTCCAGTTGCATTTGTAATTCTCTTAATTCTAGTGTATTCATTCAATAATGTGTTTTTGATTGTGGGATCGCTCCTGGTACTAAATCAATAGAGAAATATATCTCCTCTTAGGTGACAATCCTGATATTTCTTGAAATACATCTTCGAATTCTTGCAATACCGAAATATCTTCAAGGCTTGGCCCTTTGGTCTTTTATGTCTTCTCCACATGAGGTTCATACAATTGACAACCTTTTCTAAAAAATCTCTTCAGCTGTAAGGATGAAGTCTCTCTTATAGGAATGGGTCTTGGAATTCCTTTCACAGTGCTCTGTTTTCTTTCTTCATCAAGACATGTAAATGTTTTGTTTTGACAATCTAGGACAACATGATGCTTGTTCAACCAATCCATTCCAATTAGGATAT
>JASDQU010373049.1:37219-48214 GCA_032191745.1 Picea mariana
CCTTCAAGAGTTTTTCCAACTCCTTTCGAATAGTTGCTTCCAGTGGAGGGTTAATGGGTCTTTGTTTTTGCCTAACCGGTTTTATGCCCTCCTTGATAGGAATGGAATGTTGTATAATAACAGGATCAAAACCATGAAGATCCTCATAAGACCAAGCAAAAAATTCTTGAAATTCACTAAGCAACTCAGTGAACTTCAATTTTTCTTCATCAGAACATTGGGCACCTAGTTTAACGTTCTTTGGACAATCATGTGTCCCAATGTTCAAGGAAATGGTTTCACCCACTTTCCTTTTTGACTCCTCCTCTTTATGTTTTTCTTTGTTGCCTACATCACTCGATGAAAATGAACTTTCTAGAGGAGTCAAGCCCTTCAAAATTTTGTTATCTTCTAATTTTGTTATCTTCTATTGATATAATTTCCTTAGGCTTATAAGGTTCATTTTGGATGAAAGCACATATGCTCTCATCACTAGGGAAGACATTCCATGACTCTACGTTGTCAGGGATGTGTGGACGGTACAAAGATTGAAAGTTACAATCAGGTCTTTGTGGCAGAAGTTGCCAAGTAGGAGAGGCTGCAAAAACAACTAACCTGTCAGCCATTGAGTTCAATTCCCTTTTAACATGAGTGATGTTGAAAGATAGGAAGTTCGAGATAAGTTCCCAAACAGTTTGGGTGTAACGTTTCATTAAATTTTTGCTAGGATAATATATCTTACGTACAAGGTTTACAACAAGTTCAAAATCCCCAAAAACTGTAAGGTGACCACAACCTAGATTATAGGGATTTTCAATGCCTAGCAGTAATGCTTCAAATTCAGTGACATTGTTTGTGCAAGAAAACTCTAACCTATAGGAAAAGTTATGAATTTTACCCACAGGAGAGTACAAGATAATACCAGCTCTGTTTCCTTCATTGCAACATGAACCATCAAAGTGCATATGCAACATCCCATCCTCTATGTCGATTTGTTCCAAGGTAGTGTTTTCCTCATTTGCAAAGATGTAATACACTCCTAGGTGCTCCTCGATATAATTCACATTAGGTTGTGGGACGCTTTCTATGTAAGGTGAAATTCTTCCCTCCCTTAGGACTATGATGTTTTTACCATTTCGAGGAACGTATAAATGTGTCCCATCGAGTGAGAGGTATCTACCGGTCAAAGATTTCCAATATCTTCCTAAGATGATTGAGTAATTACTCATTGGCACATCGATTACCTGAATATTAAGGGTTGTCCTTATTTCAAGTTGCACACACAAAACTAAGGTCACTTCCTTGATTTAACCTATGGTCGTTTGTTTTAAACTATTATAAGAGAGCATTCTTTTGGATTTTTCATTTGTACAAGACAAGCCTATCTCTTCCATAATAATATTTGACATTACACTTGGGCCTGAACCGCTATCAATGAGATGAAAATTGGCTATTTTGTCCTTAATCTTTACAGAAATAAAGAACGGGGGATTTTTTACAGGGTGCCTAAAGTTGTGTACACCTAATTTATTTACAGGTAAATCCTCTTCATCTACCTCTTCAGAGAGGTTGGCTACTATGGAAGCCTTTCCTTCCATAAAATATTTCAGTTTCTTTTGTTGCTATGCGACGACAACCATATCTAGGAGGGTAGCATCGGCTTTAATATTATCCAATTGATTGAGAATGTTGTATTTGGAAGAGGGAAGAGGGGAGGTAGTTTCTTTACTGTCAGGATCTTTATAAACCAGAACAACAACAATTTGTGAATATGAGCTAGGGAAAGAAGAAGTGTGAGGGGGATCATATTTACCTTTTAGACTATAGGATTTATTCCTAGTGTTAATGATCATAACATCCTCCGGATCTGCAAAGTCTAGGACAACAATAGTAGTTTCAGGTCTTTTACCAAAGATTTTATCTCTAGCACTCTTCTTTACCTCACAAGTACTTTCCTCACGGTGTTCTTCACAAAAGTTACACCAACAACAAGGCATGATTTCTTTAGGTTGAAATTTTTTTTCATTAGGATTTCTAAAGGGTGGTGAAGAAGAATATGAAGCCCCAGGGGTAAGCAAAGGGACACTTACTTTCGGCTCATATGCTATCATTTGATTATTCATGTCTTGTACAAGGTGTAAGAGGGCATACATGTCTGTCTATTTAACTGAATCTCCCTTAGGAAGACATGTTCTTTCAAGATGTTCTACATACTCTAAACAAGTATGCAAAGAGAAACCAAGGTTATCGATGGCCTTTTCCTCAAGCCTACGATGGTAGGGGGAAGGGAGAGCATTATAATAATGCATGAAAGCGGCTTGGTTTTGAGGGTGAATGAGTTCATGAATTTGGTTATATAATTTGGTGAAACGTAAGTTGATAGACTTGATAGTTTCACCACCCTTATAAGCAATGTTATTGTAATACCGTAACTGCTCGGTTGGGCTTTTGGACTGCCCATAGGTATATTTGAACCAATAAAATAACTCTCCCAAGTAGAAAGAATGTTGGGAGGAAGTTCAAACAAATCGACCGCAACCTTCCCTTCAAGGGAATTAACAAATAAGTGCATACAAGTGTCATTGTCATTGGATCCTATGTTATGACAGGCATTACAAAATGCCACCAAATTTTCATTCGTAGTGACCATGTTATTCTCTGAAAACCTAGGGAGATGCTCTTTGAATTTAGGAAGTGGACGAGTAGCTGGTGCTAGGTTAATAGGGGAGGAAACATGCCACATAGTAGTTGTAGCATCTTCTTCAAACTGAAAAAGCCCATACTTTTTAATTACTTTGGTAGGGTTTGTAGTAGATTAGACAGGGACTTGGTGACTATATAAGCTACCAATCACTGACGAGGGTGAAGGTTGAGATGAAGAAGAACCTCCAGTGCCACCAGAGCCACCACTAGATGCCATCCTATGAATGATAGGTAAGGGAGAGAAAGAAAAAATGGTTGAATCAGACAAATTTCTCCTTAGAGTACTTTGTTGGACTGACAAAATAATGTTTCTTCTTACTATTTCAGCAATAGGATTAATCTCAGGTTATAAAATTGTTCTTCTCCTAGAGATGCGAGGGTGTAAGGACATGAAAAGAAGATCAAAACTATAGGAAAAATAAAGCTATGGATGATTCCTAGGTTGTCTTTTCTTAGCTTCCCAACGTTCTCGGACACTTATGTATTGTTCAATCACTGCCCATGAGCATTCAACCTGAACCTGGGTATTAGCGGTCTCTAAGATGGTATTAAACAAGGTTAAAACAATGTTGGTCTGATCCTTAAGACCGGGCTCAATATTGGGCTGCCTTGCAACTGGTACAGTCATGAAGAAAAGAAACATTCAAAGAATCAAAAGCAACAATATAAATATATTCAATGATAATTAAGCATAAAATCTACTGGATAGATATGGAAGATCTCCCCAGTATGGTCGCCAAATAAATGTTGAGGAAAATATATGAATTTATCTTACTCAAGCATTTTCGAATCTTGTTTGGCTAAGGAAAGATAGCCGGGAATATTACCCTATGTTTATAGCCTCAAAAAGTGTCTCCCAATCCACAAGTAATAGTTACAAGGGCTTAGGATGATTTTTTAAAATAAAAGATTGTTGCAAAATATAACATTTTTATATAATTTTTTGAATATAACAGATTGCAAAAGAAAATGTGGAGATCAAAAGAAAAAATACCAAGTCACATATTAACACAGATGAGACATAATAGCAATCACTTTATTTCATTCCAAGAAATCAAAAAAATCGTTCTCTTTACAAAAACCCTTGTGGGGGCATGGACCAAGGTCAAACTTAGATATCCTCGATGAAAACCGTACAAAAGGACTCTCACAAGAAGTAAAAAATGGACTTTAAAATCTGTATCAGCAACAATCACTTTATTTCATTCCAAGAAATCAAAAAAATCGTTCTCTTTACAAAAATCCTTGTGGGGGCATGGACCAAGGTCAAACTTAGATATCCTCGATGAAAACCATACAAAAGGACTCTGACTAGAAGTAAAAAATGAACTTTAAAATCTGTATCCTCTTACCATAGTCTGCTGCCCACTTGACTATGCACAATATCCTTTATCAGTCATGAAAATCAATTCATAAACATACAAGTCTACAAAGACTATCAAAGATAGATCAACACCTATGAAACAAGCATCTAAATGATATGGTTCATCTTTGAACCTTGCTATCTACAATAGGACCCTGTTGTCATAAAAGAGAATTAGGATTTTAATGAATTGAAGAATGAATGAAAACTAAACTATCTCAATAAAACTCAAGATAAAACCTTATATGCTTTCTCCTTCTATTCTCCACTTGTTATTCCTTCTCATTTGGCTTTTATTCATTCCAAATTAGTTGAAGTAGTTCAACTACCTCATTTAGTTAAGTTAACTAAAAATCAACTAACTTTTAGTTTAGGGGAAGAATTAATAATAATAATAAAGGGTATTTTTACTAAATAATAACTAGTATAAGGTGGAACCCCTTGTGACTCCCTTTAATTTCTTAACAAAAATAAACATAATTAGACAGTCAATTAAGCACATCCCTCCTTGTGGATCCCATAATCATTTCCAGAATTTGAAATTTAAATATCAATGATATTTCAAATTATATTCAAACATATAGTATCCACAATATCCAAAAGTAGTTTGTTGTCCAAAACTTTCAACAGTCCACTGTCCTCAATAAATCAATAATAAACGCACAATAAAAAACCATATTTGCCACTTTGAGAGGCAATTTTTCCTTTGTTGCTGCTATCTCCTTTTGACTTACTTGAATTAGCCTTAGGTTGGGTAGAACCTTGAGGCTTGATCTCACTAATGATATGGGAGAAGTCATATCTTAAGCGCATACGTGATGATACTGACTTGGCTGAGTGACTTGAAGGAGAGGAGGGAGAAGCAACAACTTTACCTTTGTCATGCACATGGTGGGCTTCAATTTTTAGTCTCTTTCTTGCATGGGAGAACTATACAGGTGAGTGTGCAGGGGGGATTTGAACATTTGGGTTTACATGTGGAGGAGGAGGAGGTAATGACAATTTTGGCCAGCCACGATGGTGGGAGACTGTTGGGTGAAAAATCTCTTGCCATACATCATTCTCAGGAACTTCAAGTTGCAAAGATACATGGGGAGGAATAGGGATGCCGGGAACATTTTGGGGCTAGAAGGGAGGCCTCTCAGGTATAGGCTGGACTATCCCTTGCCCAATCCAATTGAAACATCCAGCTTGAAAGAGTTGGTTTAACTCTTGAGGATTGGCATCAAAATGTATTGAGAATATGGGCCTTCTAGGTCCTCTGTTACAGCTTCCTTTGTCCCTATTATTTCGACCATGAATTCCTCTACTGAAGAAGCTCATCCTGTATGAAAAAAATATTAGCAACTAGCTCTAAACAAACCATACATGACATTCTCTTAATATGAAACACTTTTTGGCTCAACAATCACATCAGACCCATGCATTCCAATCCATAAAATGTATTTAATAATTGTCAAATGAGCAGGGGGTTAAATAGGGTTCATGGGATATCTAGGGAGATTGTATTGAGAGGAAAGTGATATCATGATAGGGAGTAAGAACATGATTACTGCTCGACAATTCATTAAATAATTGACTGTGCAACAATACCAAAACATATCAGCTACCATCTATATCTGTGTCAATTTTTATCTATGTCATATAGAGTTTTAATTTAATTTTAGTGAATAGGGCGTGAAAAATGAATTTGGGATTGCGAGGGGATTTATAATGAGCGAAAAATTGATAAAATGATAGGGAATTATATGGATACTGTTCATAAAATAAATTAAACCAATTAGTTATCATAACTCTGTTTCAAACTTGATCCAAAAGCATCCACTTCCAAGACCAAAAACATTTAACTGTCCCTCAATTGCATACATGTTGCTTACTGTCTTCAATAAAACAATTTTATTTCCCAGAATTCTTCAATTTATAATAGTCTGTGTATTATTCCTTATGCAAACATTTCCAATTCAATAGTAATAATATAACCTATTCGAACCATAGTACTGCAGGTGATAACAATGATCTCTTTCCTTTTTAAAACAATCATGCTATGCACAGTGATTCCATTATCTATATCCAACATTCATCTCTGACAATCACATAATAATTCACCTAGGATAAACAATCAACAATCACTATTCTCTAACGAAAATTAGGCTTGATTTAAACACACATAGGTTCCTTTTAAATCTGGGCAGAACCAAAGAACGTTTGATGAGTCTATCATACACATGTATTCAATCATATAGTTGACACAAATTTGATTTGACAATAGCAGTCAACCCCAAAAATATAATCCTGAGCTTGATCTTTATGTGAATTAATATTTATAGACTTCCTTTTAAAACAATCATAGTCTGCACGGTGATTCCCATAAGATATATGAAGATAACAGAACGAAATTGAGACACATGTATCTCTGTTAAATTTTGATAGAATCATGATCATGTTTGGTGAAACAATCACTCACACACGTGTCTTCTTATATTTAAATGCAATCATGATCATGTTGGGATTAAACACAGTAAGATAGATCATAATCGATTAGAAGGATGGCTCTTGGGCGGTAGGTAACCCTACTTTTCTTTTCTGTTCAAACGAATTCATCACAGAGATGACACATTGAGATTTGACCAAGAGATGGTTTTTGAAGCGAGGGAGCCCATGCCTTTAAAATTTACACAATCATTAAATTGATAACCCAAAACTTGACAAACCCCAGAAGGTGCTTGAGGAAGGTACAAGCAAGTCAGACTCCAATTCGGACCCTTTATAATTTAAATGCATAGAGGTAACAAAAGTCTGCTCGACTTTAGAAAACATAGAGAGCTCATAACCTTTATATCCTCAAGAATTTACCACCGAGAAACAACCACAGGCCACAAATATAATCTTGAAAGAACAAAGAGCCGTGCTCTTTAAAAACACCACAGTCCTTCAACCTATAACCCCAAGATTTTGACAGAACCATATGAGAATTCCCGACTGGAAAATGAAGCAATTCGAGCTAAACAACCCAGGCACACACAAATGCCTCTAACACTTTTTTCAGAGAGGAACGAGGCTTAATTCAACAATGAAGGGTACTCAAAACACAAAGAGACGATGTCTCTCTCCAACACCCAAAAGGTCGATAACTTTCTAAAACAATTGATAGTGAGGCTACACAACACAATAGTCATCATTATAGTAGAGATGAGAGGAGCGGGTGTGGAAACTCTTCATGAAAAGAAGACTAGAACACAATTTGTATCCATTGATACATACACCAACCTCTATTAAACATTATGGGCCAACCAAGATTGGGATGTGGAAAGATTCCAGTGAAATGAAAGTAAAGAATGAACCATCAACAACAACTTGGGGCTTAGACAAAAGAACCACACCAACTATTGACAATTGCATTGCAACTTGGATAAGAATCACGACAATGACCGAGAGGGAAAAAGAGTTGACAACCACTGACACACAAACTGGTGGTTAAAACCCCTCAACAATAAAACTCATATCCCGTTGCACCACTGTTACCATTTTACAGAGAATTATCATAAAAACCCAAACTGACTGAGTTAATAACCAATACATAGAATCAATAACACCCATTTCTTTGCTTAAGAATACCAACATTTCGTAGTAATCATAGAGAATCCAAAACACAATATTGACACATAGTCGAAAAACTCAAGAAAACACAGAACCCATGCAATCCTGAGCCACCATTTTATTCATAATACAGAGAGCCCATCATGGATGGAAATAAAAGAGCCATACATGTGAGAAAATCACTTAAATGACGAGCTGGTTGAGTTTTTCTCTTCGAAACCTGAAATCGTGGAGCTTCCAAAACCAACCAAAGAAACAATGCAACTATGCTAGGGTGATGGGCTTAAGGGAGGTTTGGAGTTACATGCAGTAAATTCATGTCGCTTCCTCACATGGCCCTATTCAATTCCATGGATGAGCTAGACCACTGACATAACATCCACCATTAAAATCGAACCATATCCAATCTAAAATTCAATGCCATATCGTTTGTATAGATCCGATACCATATCTATTGTATAGTGCGCCACTTGAGATATATACATTAACCTTATGCCATAACTTCAACAATAATCATATATTAATGTTACCATATGTGCCTCCACTCAACTCTTTAATAAAATTTGCATAATCCTTTAACCAAAACACATAGTATAATAGCCAGGTCCACCATTTCACAAAGGTTTATACATAATCTTTTTGCCATAGCTTTACAACTTTTCCATAGTTTTTCTTTTTTTTGGATCAAGCTCCCATTTCTTATCTTTTGTATAAATCATATATGGATAAGTAATCAATGTTATAACATATCACAACATAGCACCTGTAAAAAGTATAATTCTCATAACCATAGAACTGCCCTATATCACAAGCATTTAGCAACCATGCATCAACCACCCATTTATCATATCAAATGGAACCAAGACTGCATCATCAAATGTATAGGACTGTGTAGGAAACATCATAACAACAACAACATATAAGTGTAATATGTTTATCTTTTCACCTCTAGTCTACAATGGGGTCCCACCTACTAGTATTATATTATTATCATAATTAAATAATAGCGCTTTAGCAATCCTTTGCGGGTGGAATTCATCGTTGCGATTTTAATCGTCAACAAACACTAGAAAAGTGTTGTTTCTTATTCTTTTTCTTATTCCAGGCAACTCACCGGTGATAGATATGAGAAGGAGCTATAGTGATGGTTGTAGGAGGAAACATATTAGAGAGTATCTAGCTGAGAGATGGAGTAGACTATCCTGAAATAGAGTTGTGTACATGATCGTACACATCCATTTACTGAAGAAGAAGAGGACAAAGTTAGAATCTTCGGGAAAGAAGGGTACTTTTGTGGGATACAGAGTATCTCTTATGGATATTTGTTGTCAAGAGTATAAGGATATGGAAGATGATTGTATAGAACCCTCTAGTTCAAATGATCACTCTTCATGCCATCAACAAGAGTCAGTAGAGCTAGAAGGACCAGTGGATCTACCTAGAGATGTTGTAGTGACTAGGAGGAGGTCAGCATGGCTTTGTGACACTTAACATGATGCATTGTGGCATCCATGTGATACTTTTACGGAGAAAAAAGGATCTCACATATTCTCAAGTTATATGGCATTGATGATCCACATCATGAGAAGGAATAGATAGCTCCACAAGTGGTGAGGCAGGTGACCCCACTAAGTACCAGCTTAGAAGGAGCTAGATTTCAGAGGGAGTCAGCCCTCAGGATCCAGTAGGGAGGAGTATCCCTCCCTAGTACAGTTTATAGGAGATCAGAATTCATAGGAGTTTAATATATATAGAAGGAGTAGATGGATATGAGATTGTATACTTAGAGGGTGTCATGTTCTAGAGGGATCATGTAGACTCAAAGTGATCTCGATATCATAGAGAGTCAGTCGACTAAGAGGAAGAGTCGATCATTCAAGGGAAATCCCCCCTTAGATTCAAGTGGAAGAGAGACATCTTCCATGACTAATAGACAGGTTTCATGAGTTCTGGAGGATAGATCAAAGCTTTAGAGGCTTCTAGGAGATGTGAGATATCCCAGGAGAATTCCATTGTTTCAGTAGACTTTTCTACAGTAACAGAGAAGACAACTAGTCAGAAGGATTGAGATATGGATTTTGCCTCAGTCATAGAGAATCATTGATTCATAACCTTCCACTTATGATGAATTTTCAAAGAAGCAAGTGTGGAAGGATGCCATGATGGAAGAGTACCAGTCCATAATGAAGAATGATGTGAGGAAGTGGTTTTGAGACTAGAAGGGAAGTTATTGGTGACTTCCAAGTGGATCTACAAGATCAAACATGTTGCAGATGGTAGCATAGAGAAGTACAAAGTGAAATTTTTGGCTAGAGGATTCTCCCATAAAGAGGGAGAAAATTATGATGAGACATTTTCTCTAGTAGCTGTTGGAAGATTGGTTGTTGTCATTGATGTCAACCCTAGTCATGGGTTTTGGACCAGAAGATTGATGAAGTTATTTGGACATGAAGGAAAATGAAAATGAAGATACAACACCCATGGATGGATAGTATACATCATTCTCTTTCCGGTGGTATGTGGCACGTCACGTGGATCCTCATGGTTGAGGAGAAATGAATTTTTGAAGATGACAAAGTGAATTGTACATGTAGGCCCTGAAGACAATTAAAGAAAAGAATTACAAAATAAGAAAGTGTCAGGTCGGCCCTAATGTTAAAATGAAGTGACATAAATGGTATAAATAAACATCATTATACATTCATTTGATACAAGTCGAATTTCAGAGAGAAGAAAAAGTAAAAGAAGGCCGGATTTCAAGGGAGGATGAAGTCTTTTGGTGATGTGTTCTAAGGTATGTTATTTTCAGGCCATCTTACCATTTTTGCCATAACGTTTTTTCTAGAACGATTCAGATGGTGAAATATCTATGGTAGTGAGAAGACATATCAAGGTACCTCTGGTAAAATGTTCAGCTCTTGATTCGCTATAATTATGGAGATATACTCTGTGGAATATAGGGTTTGTGACCAGTCCTGAAACTAGTCAAAAAACAGGTGTTCCGGGTAAAACAGTCATAAATTTTTCATACAGAATCAAAATGAAGTGGGACCACTTCCATTGGAAATAGTACGGAATTTAGTTTCTTGTGTACTAGTTTCAGAATCAGATGTTAAATATTGAGCGCGGGGCATGCTGTACAAGTCGGGTCTTCTGAACAGACCAGAATTGAATAAAGTTTTATTATCTCTCATATATTCTTGGGTGGAAGGAAGGAGAAAGGATAGAGAGTTCAGATATCTCTTGATATTGGAGGATTTTATCTTCCTCTTGGAGTTTTATCCCTCCCTTTACATTTGGAAGCTGTAGCTACCTTTGGAAGTCATTACTTCCCTTGAACAAAAACTATTGAT
>JASDQU010373050.1:17735-29767 GCA_032191745.1 Picea mariana
TTGCAAGATGAATGGCACTCTCATTGTCACAGTACAACCTGCTATTATATTGCTTCTTTCCCAATTCCTCCATAAACCTTTGTAACCAAATCATTTCTTTACTAGCCTCTATAGTGGCAACATACTATGCTTCTGTTGTTGAAAGTACAACAACCTTTTTTAGTTTTGAAATCCAACTTATTGTTGTTTTGCCTACAGTAAAAACATACCCTGTGGTGCTCCTCTTTCTATATTTATCACCTACCATATCTGAATCAATATATCCCTGTAGAACGGTGTCTGAACCTCCAAAACATAATGCATGAGTAGAAGTACCTCTCAAATACCTGAGAATCCACTTTGCTGCCTCCCAATGTTCTTTACCTAGATTGTTTGTATACCTGCTCACAACTCCCGCTGCATGTGAAATATTTGGTCTTGTGCAAACCATCGCATACATCAAACTGCCAACTTTTGATGAATAAGGGACCTTGGACATGTATTCTATCTCCTCATGTGTCTTGGGACACATTTCCTTGGTTAATTTCAAATGACTGGCCAAAGGTGTACTAACTGGTTTTGCATTTTGCATTCTAAACCTCCCCAACACCTTCTCTATGTACTCACCCTGAGACAATGTCAATTTGTGATTTTTCATGTCTCTTGTTATTTTGATACCAAGGATTTTCTTTGTAGCACCCAAATCCTTCATCTCAAATGAATTAGATAATTTCTTCTTGAGCACATTTATATCCTACATATTAGACCCTCCAACAAGCATGTCATCTACATACAATAGCAAGATAATATGGCTTCTATTTTCTAGCCTTTTAAAATAAACACAGTGATCAAAATGACATCTACTATAACCTTGTTCTGTCATAAACTTGTCAAACTTCAAATACCATTGCCTTGGAGCTTGTTTTAGGCCATACAAGCTCATACAAGCTCTTCTTCAACCTGCATACCAAATTTTTCATCCCTTTGACCTCATACCCCTGTAGTTTTTGCATATAAATATCTTCCTCCAAATCCCCATGGAGAAAAGTTGTGTTTACATCTAACTGTTCAAGATGTGAATCTTCTATTGACACAAGACTTAAAATAGGCCTAATTGAAGTCATCTTAACAACGGGAGAAAATATTTCATCAAAATCTATACCTTTCTTTTGTGCAAACCCCTTTACAAGAAGTCTAGCCTTGTACCATCTTTTTCCTCCATCTTCTTCCTTCAACTTGTAAAACCATTTATTCTGCAATGCTCTTTTTCTTTTAGGCAACTGAACCAAGTCCCAAGTTTGGTTATTTACCTTCATTTCCTCTTCATAACATTTTAGTTCACCAGAATCAATGAACAATAAATAATACAATTAAGGAGAGTATCATTCAGGGGGTCTACTTAACCTGGTAGATCTTCTAACAACACTTGTAGGATTTTGAGGTACCTATTTCTCCTGTTGTTTTACATTTTGATTTTCTAGTACCTTTGGAATTTCTTTTTCATTGATCTCATCAGTCACTATGTATTTTATTTTTTATTTTCCCTGTTTCTTTCCCTACAATTGATCTTTGTACATTACCTTCTCATTGAATATGACATCTCTACTCCTAATGATTTTGTGATTTTCATAATCCCATAAGCGATAACCAAAATCATTAACACCATATCCAATAAAAGTACACTTCTTGGATTTTTCTTCAAGCTTTGTTCTATTTTTTTTATCAATATGGACAAATTCTTTACAACCGAAAGTCTTCAAAAAAGAATAGTTTACCTTTTTACCTGTCCATGCCTCCTCTGGAATTCCACCATCCAAAGATCTTGAAGGTTATTTTTTTATTAAGTGAACAACATTATCTATAGCATCTTCTCATAACTATAAGGGAAACCCAGCATGAAATCTCATACTCCTTTCATTCTTCGTGATTGTCATGTTCATCCTTTCTGACACACCATTTTCTAGTGGTGTTATTGGAACTGTTTTCTCTCTACGAATCCCATGGTATGAACAGTAATAATAAAACTCCTTGTTGCAATATTCACCTCCATTTTCTGATCTGAGACACTTCAACCTTTTTCCTGTCTCATTCTCAACCAAAGCTTTCCATTTCTTAAAAGTATCAAAAACATCAAATTTGTGTCGAATGCAATAAACCCAAGTTTTTCTAGTTGCATCATCAATAAAAATAACATAATAATGATAGCCACCAAGATATGATACCTGAGCTGGTCCCCATACATATGTATGCACAAGATCTAACCTTCCACTCTTCTTTTCTTTTCTGACTCTGAGAAATATGACTCTCTTATGTTTTCCATAAACACAATGCTCACAGAAATTCAAATCAATTTGTTTAAGATCTGGAAACAAATTTATTTTGTGAAGTATCTGCATCCCCTTCTCACTCATGTGTCCAAGCCTATGATTCCAGAGTGTTGTATCCACTCCTATAGAAGCTAAAGAGATTAAAGAATCAGTATTACCAGTGCATAAATACAATGTACCTACCTTCTCTCCTTTTTCTATCACCAGTGATCCTTTGGTGACCTTCCACACCTTATCTGTAAATATAGATATGCAGCCTTCACTTTCCAACTGTGCAGTTGAAATTATACTTTTCCTTATATGTGGAGCATGTCTTATCTCTTTCAACAACCATTGGTTTCCATTCTTTTGCTTTATTTGTACCTTTCCCATTCCAACAATTTTTCATGGTGCATCACCACCCAAATGAACCTATCCAAAATCACCTTGAACATAATCTAGAAAATGTCTCTTATGGGGTGTGGCATGAAATGACGCCCCTGAATCTACTACCCAAGACTCAAAAATGTTATCTATAGAAATAATCAAAGCATCTTGTAACACATCACTTGTTACATTTGCTTCTTGATTTTTCCCTTGTTGTCCATCTCTTTGTTTCTTTGGAGCTCTGCAGTCTTTCTTCAGATGTTCTTTCTTCCCACAATTCCAACACTCTAGCTTTCCCAGTCTAGATTTGGATCTACCCTTCCTAGAATTCCCACAGTTCCCTGAGCCCTTTCCTCTATCATTTTGTCTGCCCTTGTTCTCCATGTTTAATGAATTCCATGATCTCACATGTGCTTTTCCATCACATTTCCTTGCTAAGGATAACACCAACAACATCATCAAATTTTATAATGTTTGAACCAGAGACAGAGTTACTTGCAGCCATGACCAAGCCAATCCAACTTTCTAGCAATGAGCCCAATATTAGAAGAGCCCTGACGTCATCATCAAATTCCACTTTTACATAACTTAGTTGATTAGTATCCGTATTAAATTTATTTTAAAAATATGCAACAGACCCACCTTATCACATCTTCATATTAAATAATCTCTTCATTAGAAATACCTTATTGGATGCCGAGATTTTTTCATACAGTTTAGCCAATGCATCCATCATCTCCTTCATTGTATTTTCTTTTTAAATATTGAAAGCCACAGGCGTTGCCAAGCTCAGTTGTATTGTTCCTAGTGTTTTTTTGTCAAGAACCTCCCATTCTTCGTCCTTCATGGCCATCAGCTTCTTTGCTATTTTGACTAATGGTAGGAATAGATCCTTCTGATATAAATAATATTCCATCTGCATCTTCCATAACCGGTACTTTTGGTCGTTAAATTTCTCGACCCTAAAATTTCCATCTTCGGCCATTTCTCCCACTCGAACCAGGAACCCTCTTTTCCTGTGAGTTACCTTTTGCTCTAATACCATTTGTTAGAAAAATAAGATCACAAAGCAACAAAATAAAACAAATGTGGAAATAAAACACAGAAGATACACAATACAATAGAGACACAGATATATATGGTTCACCCAGTGTGGGCTATGTCCACCAGATAAATTGCCAGATCCTTCCTTTTTATTATCCAGGAAAATGAAGGGATAAAACCTACATCTCAACCATTATAACTTTCTCTTATTTCTCTCATAGTATCCTCTCTCATAATACAATATTCGTGATAATACACAGCCGCAATACAATAATCAGCAATTCTCAAAATTGGTGCACTTGTCAACAAACTCTTCAAGTGATGAAAACTTCTTGCACAATCAGAAGTCCACTCAAATTGCACACCTTTCTTTTGAAAGGATGTAATTAGGTGCACAATGTTTTAGAATCCTTCAATAAACCTTCTGTAATAACCTAAAAGTCCCATGAAGGACCTCACTTGTGCGACATTTCTTGGTGTTGGCCATTCATCAATGGATTTTATATTTTCTGGATCCACGGCTATTCCTTCCTTGCAAATGATATTACCTAAATAATGAATATGCCTCTGGTAAAGTGAGCACTAGCTCAACTTTTCATACAACTGATGCTCCCTCAATAMTTGTAGTACCATCCTCAAGTGTTGCTCATGCTCTTATTCAGACTTTGAGTATATGTCATTCGGAAATACAATGACAAACTTATCTAAGTAATTTCTGAAAACTCCATTCATCAAACAGATGAAGGCAGCTGGTGCTTTTGATAACTTGAATGGAATCACTGTGAACTTGTAATGTATGTGCCTCATTCTGAAGTAATTTATGTTGATGTCTTCTTCGTTAATTCTCACTTGGTGATATCCAGATCTAAGACTAATCTTTGAAAATATTTGTGCACCCCTCAGCTAGTCAAAGAGGTCATCTATCCTTGGAATATGATACTTGTTCTTTACTATTACTTTGTTCAACTGCATGAATTCAATACAAATCCTCAACGTACCATCCTTCTTCTTCATAAACAATACTGGGGCACCCCAAGGTGATACGCTTGGGAATATATACCCCTTCTTCAAAATCTCTTCAAGTTGCATATGTAATTCTTTCAAATATAGTGTACTCATCCTATGAGGAGTCTTGGATATGGGAGTTTCTCGTGGCATCAGATTTATAGAGAAATCAATATCTTTTTTCGGTGGAAACCCCGATATTTCTTTAAAGACATCCTCAAATTCTTCCAGTACTACGCAGTCTTCAACATTTGGCACTTTATCCTTAGGTGCCTCCTCCATGTGCACTGCAAATACTTGACATCCTTTCCTGTAGCTTTTCTTCATTTGCAAGGCTGGAACTTCTCTGATAGTGACAACTCTTGGAATGACTTGAATTGTTCTTAAGTCTCCTTCCTCATCCAAGAAAGTAAATGCATTATTGTAATAGTCTAGAACAACATGATGTCGTTCCAACCATTCCATACCAATGATAAAATCATAAGATCCCAAATGTATGATATTCAAATCATATTTTGTGTGTAGTCCATTCATTTCCATTGGACATGCCTTAATCATCTCATTAATTTCCCTTTCTGCCCCTGTAGCTAACTGGACCAACCAAGGTTTTCCAAGCTTGTTGCTTGGAAATTAGAATTTTTCCACCATCTTAGGATCTAGATAACTATGACTAGCTCTTGAATAAATTAAAATAGCAATGGGTTGGTCATTAATCTTACCTTCCACTTCAATCATGTGTGAATGAAACTCGTCTTGCTTGTTATCTAGGGCAGTGTAGATCCTTGGTACATTTTTTCCCATGTCTTCAATTGTCACAGCTTGTTGTACACTGTGCACAGTCCTCTCTTTGTCACCTCTTTGTGGTAAATATCTATACATATGATATCCACCACAACCCCAACATTGAATAGGTTGTTGTCTTGGTTTTTTCCCCACTGTCTTCATCATTCTAGGATCCTTGGGATTTGGTTTTCCTTGCGTAGTATTTCTGAAAAATGGTGGCTTAGTCCCCTTCTTCCTCTGTTCCACCTTACTTTTCATCTTGTCTTCCCAAGCATTTTGGAAATTCGGTCTTCCACTTTGTTGATCTTAAAGACATTTAGTTTTCCTTATGGTTTCCTCCAATGTATTGGGGTCATCATATTATATATTGTCACTGATAAATGAGGGCAACCCACTCATGTACCTCTGAATTTTAACCCTCTCATCCTTGATGAATGCGACATATTTATGTATCTCTAAGAATATTCTTTCATACTCATCTATTGTCATACTCCCAAGCTTGAGTTCAAAGAACTCCTTCATTTTCTTGTCATAGTATCCCTTGGTTAAGTATTTATTTTGAAAATACCTCTTGAACTCCCTCCAAGTAACCTTGTTTTCATCAATGTGTTTCACTTGCACAAACTGATCCCACCACATTGATGCTTTTCCTTTTAGCTGATAGATGGCAATTTTCCATTCTGCCTGCACAGAAAAATTATGCAACTAGAAGTACTTCTTCATGCTCAATAGCTAGGTCTTTGCATGTTCATCCTTCTTGTTCTCATCATAAAAGGTAGGAGGGTTGATCTTATTCATTTCTCCCTATATCTCGTCCACCTTGGTCCTCCTCTTATGCTTTCTGACAAGAGATGGACTTCATCTATTGCACACTTTTGTAAATGAATAATTTGGTGAGTGGCGATGATTCCTTTCAACACTTCTTGTTTTTATTCTCTCGTCATGAGACCTGTGACTTCTTGACCTACTTGAATCTGTCTCCTTATACATTTTCCTTTCTATTATGTCCAATATTTTCATCAACTTGATATTCAATTCATCTTGTTGCTCCTTGGCTTTCATAAGCCTTTCATTATCATCTTTATAGCTTTGGATTTTTTTTGCAATCCCTTTATGGTTTCTACCAAGTTCATGATTTCCTCCTTGGATGTTGTACCATTAACACCCAAACCAACATACAAATACCCGAATTCATCATCATGTATGTAAGTTCTCTATACATCTTTCATGGTTTTTTACTTTCTGTGTTGATTTTGTCTTGGTCTAATCGCTAATAATTCTGCAAAATGTGCAGACAATAAGATTTGTTGGATGAATTCATTGGACAACTTCATGAAAACTCTACACCATTTTTTCATAATCTTTTATTTTGATTTCTTGGATGATTTTAACGTCCCAATTCCAAAATTTATGGGTGAATAATTGGACTCCTTTGTCCAAAAATTTCCCATCAACTACTCTCTTGCGCAATTATGAGTCTTGCGCAGTCTATCATCGTCATTTGGAATTCATCCAAATACCCTTTTGTTCTTTCCTTCTTCCTTATGAATCCTATGCATGCACTGCTATTCAACATGTACCAATGCATGATGTAAATATTTAACATATACACCTTGTATCAATATTACACATGCACCGCAAGTTTTGCTCCGTACAGCCCCAAATATTTAGGGCGCACACCCACGCCTCATTGTTTTCTACGCATTTCCATTTTTGCACCCCACAATGTAAAAAAATTATCACGCACACTTGCACATCCTTATTTTAGGCGCATCATAGTTGTGTTGTAATTCCAAATTTGTCCATTTACCAATCCGGATTTTTCCTTAAGTAGAAACTCGGACCATGCAGGCTCATCATTGAAACCAAAGCTCTAATACCAATCTGTAACATACCAGCCTCCTAGCTAGGCACCGCGCTCTGATACCAATCTGTAACGTTACCCAACTTACTACTGAGCAATGCTACTCTAAAATCTAGTGTGCATATTTTACTATATAACATTGGTCTACACAGAAATACTTGAAGTAACACACTTGACCCCAAGTTGGGTCATGCCACACAAACTTTCCTCTTTTGAAACAACTTATAATAGTGGAACTAACACAATATAAATGTGTGCACAAGCATACTAAGCACACAACATTATTGTCCGTGTAATGCACTCTGAACATGTGATCACTACTGCGTGCGCAACCATTATGGCGTCACACACAAATTATGTTCTCCTTCTGCATGCAGATTGATTCCCTGTGCGCACAAGAGAATCCATCCTCTTGTGCGCACAAAGTATTTCCCTACACGCATGAACATTCTAACCTTTCCTTGGACACTCATGACCATTATTATAAGGTTAAATTAACAGGAATAACTAATAACAATTGTCATACTTTGCATGTACAACTATAAATATTGAATATCAACAATACACTTACATGTGCAAACAACATTATATAGAATAACAAAAATTGCTTATATGCAGCATCATACAAGAATTAAACCCATATCATACATAGATAATTAACCACAACATAAATGAGACAAGCACATAAAGGACACTTATCTTTTATGAAAAGTCACCAATTGCGTGTAGAGCTCAGACGTTCCTCCCAGCCATAGACTTTGTTGCTCATATACTTTCAGCAACAGGTCACCCCCGAGTTGGGGCTTAAACTCCACCAGGGCAAAAGGATTCCTAACTCCAGGGTAAGTTCTAATAATCAACATAATTGTTCAGTCCAAGGTGCCCACTATTGCAACTAGCCTATAGTCTCTCATTAGCCACATGCATGTCCCACCCCAAGAAGTGTCCCCATTCTCTGCTCAATATTCCTTTGGCTACCCCACTTCCCTTCCAAGGCTTCAACAATAGGCCAGACATGAAGTCTCAAAGAACTGCAACTAATTCCCAGCACATCAGGGAACAATTCCTAGAAAAACTCTCACCTGGAGAGAATTCTCACGGGATTGACAACCTGCCTCTTCATCAGCAAATAGCTCACCTAGAGATAATTCTCACGGGTTTGACAACTCACCTCTTTGACAACAAATCTCTCACCTGGAGAGAATGCGCGAGGGCCTGACAACCCGCCTCTTCGACCAAAAATCGATTTTTCCCAAGCATAGGGTTATACAATAGTATTCAGTTCTAGATCCCCCGAAGGAGTGTCGGTCTGAATGATCAAGGAATGAGATGAATGATTTTTCTCTTTCAAAATACACTAAGGCCAACAATATATATTGCATGCCTTAAATCGAACACTTATCACCTTCATAATTAGCTTTATCCACATGGTGACTCGTTCCCATCCCTCAAGAACTTAGGATAAATAATTATCCATAAATTACACTTTTAGAAAATATTAATAAAATATTCCCTTGGACTTAAGTCCCCCTTTTTTCATTTTTGGTGGAGTTTATCCCCCCATCTATTTTAGTCTGATCTATCTACAAGAAACGATGTAATATTATTAATAAATTGAGTGTGATTACATTTTAGAAGGATAGGTGCACTAGCCTATTTTCATCCTAGCTCACCAACCCCATAACCACCCAGGTTGAGCTACGCCACACAATTCTCAACTTTTGGTGCTCTGAATCAACCAAACTTTAACAAGCCCAACATGTTACTGGGCCATGCTACTCTAAAGTATCACTGCGTAGAATCTACTTTAAACACAATCTACATATTATTACTTGGAGTAACACGCTCATCCCAATCTTGAGTCGCGCCATGCAACTTATAACATCGGAAGCAACATTCTCTTTTCAGTACAACCTTAAGCAGTGAAATTAAATTAAACAATTGCACATACCAACAATATATATATTGCATGCCTTCGACTTGACACTTGTCACCTCCAAAAGTAGCTTTAAGCCACTTGGTGACCCATTCCCTATCCTCGGGAACTTAGGATAAAATAATATATCTGACATTACACTTTTCCCAGAAATATTATTAAAATATTCTCCAAGACTTACAACTCACCCCCTTTTCCATTTTTCGGTGGAGTCATCCCCCAATCTCTTTTCGTCTGAGTCAGTAAGTGTTCAGCAATGCCATATTATATTAATAATCATGATTATATTTACATGGATAGGCGCACTGGCCTATCTGCGTCCAGGCTTACCCACCTCATAATCATACAGGATCTTCGGCCTCAATACATATACATTCATTCCCACACACTAAATCAAGTGTGTGCAACATAGTGCAATGTCTGCACTACTCCAGGTGTGTGCAACACATATAATGTGTGCACCTTGTCTTTATAATAATTCTTCATGCACTACTCAGATGCACACAACACCAAAACCAGGTGCCCTTGGCTCCCAGCCTAAATGTTCATTACCTTTACACTTGGTACCAATCAGCTCACCATCCTATGTACAATTATAAAGGGTTCCATATCAAGGACATCACAATCCCCTCCCCCTTATTTATGCACTGTCCTCAGTTCATCGTATACAAATGTACATACAAAATTTCAAACATCATAAAAAAGATGAGGATACTTTACTCGCATAGCATACTTGTGCTCCCAGGTTGCATCCTTAGTAGCATACCAGGTCCATTGGATGTTTACCAAATCCATGACTCGATTTCATAGCTGCCTTATTTTCCAATCCAATACGCAAATCATTCGCACTTGAAATTCACCTTATGGCTCCACCTGGATCATATTCCATTCAAGAACATGATTAGCATCAGGCACATACTTCTTAAGTAATGACACTTGAAAAACATTCTGAATGCATAACGACTTAGGAAATTCAAGCATATAAGCGACAAGAACAATCCTTTCAAGGATTTAAAATGGCCCATAGTAGTGCACTGCTAACTTAGAGCACTTTCCCAACTTCAAGGAACTATGCCTAGCCCTCACTTTTAGAAACATGTGATCACCCACTTTAAACTCTCTATGGGTTATGCCTTTATCTACGCAGCTTTTCTGCCTGCTTGAGCAGTGTTTAAATTATGCCTTATATTTACCGTTTTCTCCTCCATTTCCCGGAGAAAATATGGCCCAACTACTACGCAGTCTACTGGGTTATCCCAAATCATTGGCGTGTTGCACTTTCTGCCATAGAGTGCCTCAAATGGGCTCATCTTCAAATATGCCTGATGTTATCACCCTGTAATTTCCCAGGCTGAGGAGGAAATAGGCAGGGGTAACCACAAAACCACTTGAATTCAAGGATCTAGCCATCCAAGACTCAGAGAGGTATCTCTTTGTATGATCTAACTTTGTTGGAAATGGATATTAGGCTAGTTATAAGGGTACAAGGTTTTAATTGTGAGAATGGAGTAAGGACTGAGAAGGGAGACCATTGGGAAATGGAGTCACCACAACAAACTTTTCAAATCCTTTTTTGTAAGATGAAACTGCAGCGAAAGGAAGCTAAAACACTGGATCTCGGGGATTTTAATGGAAATCATAATAAGAGATAGGAAACAAATCAATATTCAGATGGGAAGCAGTTAAGAATTCCCCGCCTGCCTATCAAAGGAAAACATTTAAATTATCCAAAGTCAAGAAACAGAGCATATGTTCCATTGAATTTTTTTCTTCTTTTCTCTATTGCCTAATTTAGAAATAAAAATGATTGTGGAAATAAGGAAAACAATTACATAAAGAAATTACATCACTATGGTGTTTAACACAAGAATCCTGCAGTTTTTATTGCTTGGAGATCAAGAACATGCTCATTGTGAGCTTACATCCTAGCACTGGTACAGTTGCTTTTCTAATCCTACCATCCTATTTACTCTATAAACATAGATATAAATAAAAAAATAAAATCCTTAGGCTCAGGAGATCAAATTCAATCATCCTGGCCGAAAATAGAAAGTAAATCCCTAAAAGATATGAACTGAAATCCAGGCCGGATCTGCTGAGAATAGGGGTACACTCAAACATTTGTTTATCCTCAATGGTGACACCTGTGTAAACACTGAAAGAGGTTATTGTATATGAGTTTTTCTGGAGAAAAAAGCTACTTCGGTTTCTCCAATTTCGTCTCCAGCTCGCCGAAATAACTCCCGCAAAATCATGACCAAAACAGGAAAAACTGGAAACCTGAAGAAAGGGGCTCAAAAACGGATTTGTTTCTCCCAACTGATGGAACCTGTTAAAAATATGGGAGATTTTTTTGTTCTTCTTCCCGTTCTTAACAAAAACCTCTCTCAATTTTTTAATATTCGTTTCCATTTTCTTGGAATCCCTCTCGGAAGATAAAGTGTTGAACAGGCAAAAAAACGGTTTTAAATTTTCGGGAGGGCGGTTTTGGAGGGGCGGAGTGGTTTACTCGGACCCCCCTAAGGTGGTAAGTGGTATTGGTAGGGGGGGGGTCTGAGTTCACCATATGGTGACAAGTGTCCCTCCCAATACCACCAACTCAAACCCCTTGGTGGTGATGTGACGTGAGAGGGGGGGGTCTAAGTAAATTACGGACGTAGATTTATTTCTTTGGGATGTGTGCATAGTGCGTTTTTTTGTTTTTATTTTTTTTTGTTTGTTTTGTTTT
>JASDQU010373050.1:90944-101262 GCA_032191745.1 Picea mariana
TTCACTTCTACTGATCATATATTAATAGAAATACTCTTTTCCTGTCCAATTGATATCTTGCAAATATTTGAATTATTATTCCATGGGCGTATTTGTCATGTTTATTAATGGATTATGCTATTGAATGTGCTAACATCATTTATTATCACCATATGCTTGTTGTGCTTGGTTGTTGAGGACTAGTTGCAGGTATATTGCTTTGGGTCAAGCGCTCAACGGTGGACTTCATTGAACATTTGGATGAGGTAGGCCTTTTATCTTGTCTTGCTAGCATATTTGTTTACATAACATACTTGAGAATAGAGTTGATTTTTGCAGTCATTTCCGTCTTTTGTGGTTTACCCTAGCCATAGAAAGATTGTCCTCATAACAAGTACCTGACTAAGGAGGGGGGCCTACCCCCTTAGGTGAGGTACTGAGCTACGAAACCATAATCACGCGATCAACAATACATCAACATGCAAATGAAAGCAAGAATGGATATTTTATTGCCGAAGTATGAAAGATACAATGGCAACAAAATGTAATTGCTAGAATATTTTCCTCCCCCTAGCTCTAAGAAAGCTAAGGTTCTTATACAACTTGTCTATTGTCTAAGATTATACAAAGTGACTGATGGAAAACCATGGGAATCTTGTTGTTCATTCGGTTACAAAGATTCTATCAAACTTTAGTGGGAATTGGGTGTGTGTTGACTTGATAGGCAATTGATTTCTCCTTTAATCACCCACTTGCCTCATGTTGCCTCTCCCCATGAATATTGTTTCCCAACTACCAGTTGTACCATCGATTATTGTGCTAGAGAGATTTATTTGGAGTCACAGCAAGCGAAAATCATTCTCATAGTTGTAACATTTTGTCTCGAATTGCATCAACCTTGAATGCACTTTGATTTGCAGCCATTGGTTTGCCTTCGGAATTGCAACAACTTGTTTTGTGTTCGAAACTACATTGCTTGGAGTTGCAACAGAGAGGTGCTACAACCACTTTGAGGTGTTGCAACTATTGTATTCTCGCGTGTAACAACATTAGTAACTAGAAGTAATGAGTTCCTTATAAGATTTATGCAAAAATAACGTAATAATGGTATATGGGGTAGGAGTCATACCTGAGTGAGAAGTGAGGTGAACTAAAAAAAGGAAGTATAAAAAAGGGAAGTGATTAATGGAAATTGGTACGAAAAAAGGTATAGATGGGTGTTGAAAGTATGTCATTTTAGGCACCTATCATCTCCCCCAACCCAAAATTATTGCATGTCTCCATGCAACCACAATCACTTAGTGTTTAGAGAAGTTAGGGTGACCCTAGGGGTCACTAATACCACATATTAACTCTTCTACTGCCTCCTTCTCTTCACATATATCCTCTTCTGCTAGAACTTCTCTGTTTTATTGTGTCTCTATCTATGTTTGAGTGGATTTATCAATTACCATACAATATGTAGCCTAGACAACTACTTATTTTGTTTGTTTAGGCTGACCTCTTTCCCGTGAGCCGATTAAGGGTTCCCTTGCAGCAAGAGGACTTGCTCTAGGGTTATATGATTTCTCAGATGCATTGTGTTCTTCAATCTCTTCTCTGAGTATTTTCAAATTGATATTAAGCTTTAAATTTTTCATCCTCAACATTTTGTTTTCTCTCACCAAAGAGGCATAGATAGGGAGAGAGTGGGGGATGCTTACCCATTTGGGAGTGATCCTTTGTTCTTGGGAAACAACCTTTGTCTGTGGTTCCTGTAGCCCAGGGTTTAGTTTATTAGCTGGATCATTTCCTAGTGGGACCTCTTCTACTCCTTGTTCTTCTGGTGAATGGGTAGGTCGTTCCCCAAGAGGTCCTTGTTGTGTTGGTTTTGTCACATGGGTGAGCAAAAACACAACACTTACATGCTTAGTTAAGTCAGCTAAACAAGACAGAGGTTTGTGAGTTGATTAGATAGCCAAATACACATGAAACAAAGGAAATAAAACTAAAAACAAAGAGAAATAAATGCTAGAGAATCTTGCAAGAACTTGAACCATGAAAAGCAATAAATGACAATCATATCGCTACCAATGGATCAATATATTGATAGGATAACACCGTAGAGAAAGGTAGGGACTTGTGAATCCCCTCTTCCTCGTTGGGAGGGATCTTGAGTTCCCTAATAGAGAGATCTTCTCTTCATACAATGGAAAATGACAATGGTGAAGAAATACAATGCCAATCCTCTCAAGAGGTGAGTGGAATGTCCCTTGCTATAGTGCTTGAATGATTCAAAGAGAAAAGAGGATTCTCCAAGAAGAATTCTTGTAGCATAACAATACCTTGAAGTTCTTATTTTTCTAGCACACCCATGGCACATATTTATAGTGTCCATTCATGGCAAGACACAATTGGTTCATAGTGTGAACAAGGGGCCTTTTAGGGCACTTACTAGCCCTTGACCAACCTCCAAGCTAGATTTCGCTCAAATATGAGTGTCAAATCATGTTGGGGGTCGGACTAGAAGTGGTTGAGAGGCCAACAAGATTCATAAATGCGTTGTTCATGAGAAGTGTGTGGATTTTCTCATAGACAATGGCGCATCTTGCGCATAGTGCGTGAATAGGGTTGTGTTGGCCTGCGCACAGTGGGCGCGCTTCCTTTGGTGAATTTGCACACTTTAATTTTTTAACCAAGTGTATAGTTTTTTGCCTTTTTGATGGATTTTGATGTTGTAGGTGGACTAATTGCTGCTGAAATTGATGTCTTTCTTCAACCATTGTGTGCAATGTTGCGAATGATTTTTCAGTGATAACAGATGCCCCCTGGTGTGTGAGGTTAGGAGCATACGTATAACTGAAATACATCAATGTTTCTTTTATTGAGAATTCCATTGTAAGGAAGAGTGAAGAGAGGAATTGTAAGAGAGATCCACTGGAGGGAGAGGGAAAACTGTGGGAACCAAACCTTTCTCTAGGAAGAAAAAATAAAATATGTATACAAACGAGGCATGCATGCCCCATGCTCGTGTCATGAAACCAAAATGTGGGATTGTAACTGAAGATGTATGATGTTGTAGATAGCTACAATGCCCTTGGGGGCGGTTGATAACGAGATATGATGGTTCTAACTGGTGAACTGGCTCTGAAGCGAGTAATGGACGACTGTAAGAAGTGTCGATGACTCATAGGCATTGATGGCTTATCAACTTCAGAGGTCTTCGGCTAGTATGAAACAACTGCAATTGTTACATAGTAAGACCCACATTAACATGAGAGTTTTCTGAAGTCGAATGTTATGGGGGTCAACATAATCATAAAGCAATGATGATTCTTTATGTGTCATCCGAGACTCCTAATTTAAAAGGTAATGAGAGTCAAGATATTGCCGCCCTTCTGGAAACTATGTTGATGTCGACATGAAGGGAGACGTGACACCAAGAAGCTTAAGGGATTTTTGAAATCCACCGAGTGATAGATGATATCATTTATTGATGAGTAACATGGACGAAGTCAAGACACTATGGGACTCAAGACTGCCCTTGGTTGGGGTGTTGAGGGATGATTGAAAACAAATGTAAAACTGGATCTAGCATCAGGGGGCGACTAGATATGGGGTTAAACTGTGGCGGAGGCTAACAAAGTGGGAAAACTCAAAGATTGTGGGTACATGGATTTGGGATACTCAGGGATTTTTTAACGATGTCGATATGAAAAAAATGGTGGATTCCCCAACCAAGGGTGACATGGGTTGATTTGTCGGGTAAAAAAAGGCCATCGAGGATCATGACTAAAAAAACTCTATATATGTTGGAAACAAAGGCTTTATACAATTACCAAAGAAATAAAGAATAATTTGGGTTGAGTATACAGATACAGAAACAGGTTCCCCAGTGAAAGATGGCTTGGCCTGCTCAGAGCACAAGTTTGTGAAAGAGAACTGGTGGAGGGTGGGGGCCCCATGGGTGGGTTTATGTATTGGGTAAATGAATGGAGGACTATTTGCAGATGGGAAAACTAATGGCGGATGCGATGGAGGGCTAACGGAACTGCGAGGGTGTAGTCAATAGAACCAAGTGTAGGATGACATGACTTGGGGAGTCCATTGGGAAGGTTAGCAATATGAAAAGAATAAGTATGGGGTTCATTCTCGGAAGTGCAAAATACTATCGAGACTCCAAATCCTAGGGGGTGAAATTAGCATGAGTGTTAAGTTGCCAAGGGGAACTATGAATGGGACAACTCATGTGGGGGAGAGTGCTATCGGTTGATAGTACCAAAATGTGGTAGGGGTAAAAATACTGTAGAGCCGAATGTAGGGACCCTAAAGGTAAATGTCAGAGGGTGTGACTGGGATATGCAATTGTGTACAAAGAGTAACTACATGCCAATGTTGTTCATATACCTAAAGGGGATGTAAGCTTGCTGAACAAGTACCTGTACACAAAAAAACCAAATACCCGATGTGAACAATATCTGATGATAAAGAACATATAACAACTATTTGATAAATTTAATGTGAGCATGCGTACTTGAACACGGCGTGAGAAAAATGCTTCGCCAGGGAAAAGTGCAGATGATAAGCCAGGGAAAGTGAATGTGTAGATGGTTGGATCAGGATCTCATAGCTGAGAACGGATCGAAAAAGGGAGGCTCTGGTGGGCTCCTTTAACAGAATGTGGAAGTTGGGTAAAAAGGCCTATATATGGATGGTGGGCCCACAATGCCACCTCGTTGGCATTGACACTATTGGTGATCTGGAGAGACTGTTGTGAGGTGATTTGGAATATTACGGGATCTTGGGGCTACCAATCATGGGGGTGAAATACCTCTTGTGAGAGGAAAAGTTCTTGATGATGGTGACGTGGAATATTGTAAAAGTTCACTCAACTGAAATAGAGTAAAAACACCAAGTTCTAGTAATTCAACCATAACTTTCTCTTGGAGGCTCCAAATTGTAGGATATCAGTGGCATATTGAAGAGGAAGTCTCAACATATATTTTGTACAATTTTCAATAGAAGAAGATTAGAATTGGAGAATTTACAATAGATTGAATTTTGGATGGAAAAATAGTCTCCAAAACCCTATGCTCATCATCTCAAGATGTAGTAGATAAAATGCAACTCGCATAAATATTTCAAAGGCACATCCTTGACATAAGAAGACAATGAAGAGGCATAATTTAAGTTGTCCAAGTTTAAAGAGAGAATCAAGGGCCTAGAATATACTTGGCAAGAAATGTCGACATCATAAAACTGGTAAGTAAAACAAAACTCTGGGATTTAAAAATTATCTCAAAGAAAATGAAAAAAACAAACTAAAATAGATGACCAACAAATTAGAATATCACAAAGACATAAAGGGAGATGTTTTGAAGAAGCTAAAATGAACCCTAAATTCACCTCATTGAGAATAGAATAAGGAGAACAAGTTGGTTAATTCCCAATTACATATGGAGTAAATTTTAACACGTTTGGAGTACAAGAGGTTTGAGTCTCGAACACCTAAGCATTCATCACTCCAAGATCTACATCATTATGGGTTCAACTCAGGACCAAGGAAATACTTCATTCCCAATATCAATATAAGTAACTTTAATGGTAATGATCCCATAACATCGATATTCCACATAGAGCAATTCTTTGATCTACACTAAGTGCCAACTTTATGAAATGTATTAACTATTGCATCCTTGTATTTATAACCCGCTCAATTTGTTTGGTACCAATGGCTTTGTGATCAAAATAAAGAGTTTATTCTCTCTTGTTCTATTTCTATGGATGACTTGATAACACCTTATGTGGATATTAAGAGAATCGCTTTCTTTATGCAATTGATAAGTCTTTGGAAATGAGGTCTAGTTACAGAGCAAATTCAACAATTTCAAAAGTCGAGTCTTAGAGTGAAGAAAATTTTGGAGGATAAATTGTTGGATCTCTTTATGTGCACTTTAAAGGAGAGCATTCAACATGAGGTGTATCTCATGGAGCCAAAATACTTAGAGAATGCTTTCGAAAGGGCAAAAAAATTTGAAAGTAAAAATATGGCTACGAGAAGGGTTGCCACTAACACCTGTGTAACAATTATAGAGCACAATGCTCCCACTTGTAACCTCACTCGACCTACAAAGTTGAAACCTCAACAACTAGATGTAAGAATAGTAAAGGAATATGTTCAATTATGACAACAAGTATAGTAAGGGGCATACATGTGGTGAGAAGAAATTATTCTACATAGATTCTGAAGAGGAAGAAGAAAAGTAACTATAAACTTCTCAAGATCTAGAACTAGAAGAGACTACTCCAACCATATTTTTCATGCTTTGACAAAATTATCACTCCTCAAACTTTTAAAATAGAAGGATACATAAAAAAAAATTAACAATGTATGTTGATTCTAGCAATACCCATAACTTCATTAAATGCAAATTAGCCAAACTTCTTAATTACTTTACATATCCAACATCACAATTTTGAGTAATTATTGGGGATGGAGGTATCATAAATTTTTCAAGGAAGTGCTATAGTATTAATCTCTCTATGGGGAGTACTTCCTAGATATCCCAATGATTTCAATCCAAATAGGTGGTGTTCATGTGGTCTTAAAGGTGCAATGGTTATAATCGCTAGGAATAATGGATTTTAATTTTCAATATATTTTCTTGAGATTTTCTTCAAAAGGAAAGGAAATTAAACTTGGAGCTACAAATGAGAAACTGTCTAAATCCGTAAGCTCTTACAACATGGTAAATTGCTAAAAAAATAACACCATGGTATAATTACATAATTGTGCTCACTAGATGTTCAAACACCTAAACCCTTTGTTCCCTTGGATCTCCAAAGAGTTATTAACAATCATTCCAAGGTATTTGCAGAGATGCAGAAAGGTATTCCACCTTCTAAAGAGCATGGTCACACTATTCACTTGATATTGAGTATCCTTCCACCTAACATCAGGCCTTACAAATACCCCTATTCCCATAAGAGTGAGATTGGGTGTATGGTTGAAGGATGTTAGAGGCTGGAATTTGACCTAGTCAAAGTGTTGTCTCTTCACCAGTGGTAATGGTTTACAAAAAGGATCATTCATGGTGAATGTGTCTAAATTATAGATATCTCAACAAGATCACCATTAAATATGAGTTTCATATTTCTATCATTTATGCATTTTTAAATGAGTTGCAGGGGTGAATTTTCTTTACAAAGTTGGATCTTTGTTTAGGGTATCATCATATTAGAATGAGGGAAGAAGACATCCCCAAAACAACATTTATAACACATGAAAGTCATTATGAGTTTTTGGTGATTCCTTTTGGCCTTACTAATGTTAGGAAATAAAAACATGAGATAAATAAATATACCAAGACCATAGCAACAACACACATAAATCACACAAGATTTACCTTGGAAAACTTTATGGGAAAAACCATCCAACAATAGATCTATTATTTCCCTTGGCCAAACCCGACTAAGTCAACCAATCTCTTGGCCCTGACCAAGTGAGCCTTCATCGCTAAACTCTTGACAAATTACAATGGAGTATCACCAAAATTTTATAGTCTTTCATTACATGTAATCCATGGGCTCAATACCGCATGCCATTAATACCATGTGCCTGAAACCACCTTTGTTGACCTAACAACTTTGAATCTTTCACTGATTCAAGTGTATCCTGACATTCCCCCCTTTAAACTTTACTTGGGATTTCCCATGGCCAAATATATCCAAACCTCCCTAAAAGTCAAGGTATCTGGGAATCCTGCATGCTCCCCCCTATCACCTAGGTATACATCTAGAATTTACTGGTGAAATTTCAAACCTAGTGTACACATGCCTAACCGAGTCTTATAGTCATCTTCTCATTTAAATTCAACTCGAACAATTTTATTTATTTTTTCATTTTTTTCTATCCTAACCACCATCCTCTCACCTTGTCATTCCTATAGCTCTTGATGATCACTTCTTGGTATATTTGCAACCAAACAACAAATCCAAACACACTTGACATATCCATCCATCATATCCAAGCATCCATGCCATATATCCTTCACACACTCCAAGACAAACTGGCCAAGTGATCCTTCACCACTCACCTTCAAGCCCTCTACAGGCACATGCACCTAGCTCCCATGGCTTCACCATCCACATGCGACTTGCCTTCTACTCTTTAAGTCTCCCATGGCCTTCAATGTCCCATAGGGATTTAAACCCTAGCTCTATACTCCGACAACCATGTATTTATTTTCATCATCGTCGATCATCGCTTTGCTACCAATTGTTAGGAAATAAAAATGTGAAAGAAATAAAAAAACCTAGACCATCGCAACAACACAGATACATAACACAAGATTTACCCTAGAAAAACCTTATGGGAAAACCATCCAACAATAGATCTAGTATTTCCCTTGGCCAAAACTGACCAATTTGGCCAATCTCTTGGCCCTGACCAAGTGATCCTTCACCGCTCAACTCTTGACACATTACAATAGAGTATCACTAGAAATTTATTGGCTTTCATTACATGTAATACATTGGCTTAAGACCACATGTCACCAATACCATGTGCACAAAAACACCACCATTGTCCTAAAAACTTTCACTCTTTCACCGAGTCAAGTTTATCCTAACAAGTAATTATGAGTTTTTGGTGATGCCTTTTGGCATTAAGAACACACCTTCCACATTTCAAGGCTTGGTGAATTCTATTTTCAAGCCCCTCCTCATAAAATCTGTGTTAGTGTTTTTTGATGATATTCTAATCTACACCAAATCTTGGGAAAAGCATGTACACCATGTTGACATAGTCTTAAAACTATTGAAGGAGAAACAATTATACGTAAATCCTTCCAAGCGTTCCTTTGGGGTTTTGGAAGTGGAATATTTGGGTCATATTGTATCTAGTGAGGATGTCAAAGTGGATCTTAACAAAATTAAAGCTATGATGGAATAACCAATTCCCAAAACCTTGAATAATATTAGAGGATTCTTAGGATTGAAAAGATTTTAACACTAATTTGTTGAGAATTATGGTCGAATAGTAGCACCTCTAACAATGTTATTGAAAATGGATGCAGTTTCTTAGACTCAAGAGGCAATCCAAGATTTCAAAAAATTTAAGAAGACAATAGTAGAAGTCATGTCGTAGACACACCTAACTTCAMAAAAACCTTTATTGTGGAGTGTGATTCCTTGGGGCATGGAATTGGTGCAATTTTAATGTAATAAGGAAGGTCCCTTGCCTTTGATAGCCACTAACTTAAATGAAATAAATTATGCCCATTTATGAGAAGCTAAATTTGTCCATATTGCATATATTTAAGCAATGACACCCATACCTAATAAGAAGACACTTCAAGATAAAAATAAATCATGATAATATAAAGTGCTTCTTGGAACAACAACTATCTTTAGAAGAGCAACAAAAATGGATTACAAAGGTGCTACGTTACGACTTTGAAATTATGTACAAAAAAGGGAAAAATGTGGTGGTGGATGCACTTTTAAGGAAAGAAGAAGACATTGAAGCTTTACAATGTGTTATTTCCATCCTACAATAATATTGGGTGGAAGAAGAAAGGATAGAATGACAACAGGACCAAAAGGCATGTAAGCTCATTCGACAACTACAATAGGACCCTATTGCACCAAATACATTTGCATGGAAGAATGATTCACTTTGGTATAAGGATCACCTATATCTATGTAAGAATTCTAAACTCAAATAGGTCCTTTTGGAACTACACACTTCTCCTATAGGTGGACACTCAGGATTTATAAAAACTTACCACATGATTAAGAAGGAAATTTTCTTAGAAGGTATTAAATCCAATGTTCAAAAGTTTGTGGCATAATGCTTGGTTATCTAATAGAACAAGTAGAGACAATTAATACCTCAGGTCTTCTAGAACTTTTAGCCATACCAAGTCAATAATGGAAAGAGGTCTCAGTGGAGTTTATCATAGATCTACCAAAGTTTGAAGGGAAGAATTCCCCCGTGGTGGTGGTTGATAGACTCACAAAGAATGCTTATTTTTGTGACTTTTTGACCCTTTTAAAACAAGTACAATAACTGTTGATTAATTGGGTTGGTTTTCACTGATGTCAACCCTTGAAGAAAGTCTGGTAGCGAATTCTGGTAGCATAAAGGTTTGGGTAATGGACCCAAGTTTGTTTGATGTATAATGGTATGAGTTTTCATATATTTGCAGGTAAGACTATTCTATATGGATAGTACATGTCATCCCAGTTCCAGTGGTATGTGGAACATCACATAACTCCTCACGGTTTGAGAGTTATGGCCTTACGAAGTTGAAGGACCCTCATATGATTGGCTTGAAACCCCAAAAGGTCAAAGAAG
>JASDQU010373050.1:108777-123838 GCA_032191745.1 Picea mariana
TTTCTCTGGTTGGTTTCTCAAGGAAAAATCCTTACCTAGGATCACCTCCTCCGACATGGTTTTATAGGGCTGGGCCTCCATGTTATGTGAAATAAGTCAAATGAGACTATTGAACACTGTTGAAATAATGTAACTTCGAAGAATATTCTAATTAAATTTGAGTTATTATTCTATATATCAAATCCCCTTTTACATATTGATCAAGTCGGGTCTTGTACAAGATCAAATCCCCTTTTGTGAATTATTCAAACTACATTTGTATAGTGGTATTTGTAAAGTCGGCCCTTAGTATTTATAAAGTGGTTTTAACCACTTCTAGGAGAAGTTGGCCCCACTAAGTGAAGTGACATAACCCTAACACCTCCTCAACTAGTATTTATATGTGAGGATGGTGCCTCACTTGTACACAAACACTCTCGCTCATCTAGTGCGCATATATTGAAGGCAATTGTAGTTGTAGGAGGAAGGAGAAGAGAGGCACATGCTCAGTCTTAGTTTATGTTTGGTGTTTTGGTCTTAGTCTTGGCATTGTATTGACAATATATTATTAAGGAAGTTTTTGTTGGGTTTTCTCACCCATGAGGATTTCCTAGGATAAAAAGTTGTGTACCTTGTGATTGTGTTTCTTTCAATGATCCTCTTTATGCTGTTGTTTTGTAAATGCATTGAATGCTCATGTAATTTGGAAATAACCTTATAAAAACAACAAAAAATTAACATGGTATTAGATCTTGACTAAATAAAGCATCTTTCACTAGGTATCTAAAAATGCACTGTTGTTGTACAATAAAATTAGGGATTTTTACTAAAGAGGAAATTTTGACCAAAAACTATCTTGGGAAGTGCACCCTGCATTAGTGCATCTTTTGGTAGCTTGAGCGAAATTTTTCAGTGGCTAGATTCTCCAAAAATTCAAACCCTAGTGTTGACTGGTACCAGAAAACCAAAAAACCAGAACCAATACCAAAAGTACTAGTCTAGAATTGCGTAAGTCAAGTTTCAAGGGGTAAAACTTGGAATTTTCTGAAACAGTCAGCTCCAACAAACTCGCCTCATCCTAGCACATCTCTTGGTAAGCTCAGTTTCAATTTTTGAGCACTTTCATTTTCTATTCATTTTCTTAGCTCCAGGTCAAGAAGTCTGCAAGCACCAAGCTTGTTGACAAGTTAGAAGGTGTGGAAAATTTTTGTGCTTGGAAGTACAAAATCAGACTCATTCTTGAAGAGAATGAGCTTGCAAAATTCATAAAAGAAAATGTGTCAGAACCCGAAGGAGATGTAGACAAAGAGAAGTACAAGAAGAATATGATTAAGGCTAAAAGGATAATTGTAGACTCTATTAAAGACCACTTGATCCCTCAAGTGTCTTCTAAGAATACTCCAAAATATATGTTTGATGCCCTAACCAAAATGTATGAAGGAAAGAACATCAACCAAAAGATGAACTTGAGAACCCAACTCAAGAATACAAAGATGCAAAAAGGAGAAACAATTCAAGACTATTTCTCTAGGCTTTCTCAATTCAAGGAACAATTAGAGGCAATTGGAGACAACTTAGATGAAGATAAACTTATAATGATAAATCGTAAGGGTTTCATAAGACCTTGGGATGCCTTCATCCAAACTATTTGTGCAAGAAAAGAGAAACTCCAATTTGATAGTTTATGGGAAGAATGTGTTCAAGAAGAAGCAAGAGTGGCCAACCGAGAAGCTGTCCTATTAAGAGATAAAGATTAAGCCCTAGATGCTCATGATAAAGGTGGAAAGAAAAAGTCTCATTTTCAAATGGAGACCCACTTTCATAAAGAATCTCATTATCCAAAGAGATTACATAAATATCATAAGGGTCAAATAAAGGGAAAATATTTCTCCTCCTATCAATGTTATCATTGTGATAAGATGGGACACATTACTAAGAACTGTCCTGCCAGATGGGAAGAATGCAAGAGGAGAAATAACAAAAGGCATCATGCACATGCAACTAAAGACGATGAGCCACCCAAGAAGTTAACTAAAGAAGAGATTGAAGGTTATGTTTTGTTTTCTGCCCTCTCAGGATCTGTGACACCTGGATAGGATACTTGGCTCATAGATAACGGTGCCTCTAAGCACATGACATGTTAGAAATACATTATTTCTAGCCTTACAGAAAATGACTTCCCCCAAAAAGTTTCACTTAGAGATGATTATCGGTACCCTATCAAAGGAATGGGAGAATCCACCTACAAACTTGATTCGGGAACTCCGATGAGAATGAAGGAGGTACTCTATGTACTAGGTTTGAAAAACAACTTACTTTATATCTCAACAATAGATAAGAAAGGTTTCAGGTTGCATTCATAAATGGTGAAGTTCTTATGTGGTCTAAAGGAAAAACTATAGAAGATGCAATTGTTATTGGAACAAAAGAAGGTGGTTTCTACAAGTTAAAAGTTCACTCAGATGTAGCCTTGACTCACTCTACTAAAAGTCCTTGTGAACTTTGGCATAGAATAATAGCTCACATCAACTACAAAGCCTTACCATATGTAAGAAAGGTAGTTATAGGTTTACCAGAATTAAAGGTTGATCATGAAGGTTTATGCAAAGGATGTGCACAAGGAAATAACATAAAGAATCCTTTTCCAAAGAGCGACAATAAAGCAGAAGGAATATTGGAACTTGTCCACTCATATGTATGCGGTCCAATGCCATCAACCTCTCTAAGCAGGTATGTATACTATGTATCCTTTATTGATGATTATTCTCGTAAGACTTGGGGTTTATTTCTTGAAGTCAAAAGATGAAGTACTTGGAAATTTCAAGGAATTCAAATCCTTGGTAGAAAACCTCTCTGAAAGGAAAATCAATATTCTCAGGTTAGACAATGGAGGAGAGTACACTTCAAATGAATTTGAAAGCTTTTGCAAAGATGCCGGGATTAAGAGGGAGCTCACCACTCCCTATATTCCTTAACAAAATGGTGTAGTATAAAGAAAGAATAGAATGATTATGGAAGCAATAAATACTATGATTCACGATCAATATATTCCAATGCACTTATGGGATGAAGCAACAAGAACAACAATATATGTCAAAAAATGATTATCCCGTAGTGCACTTGGATTCAAAACTCCCAAAGAAATGTTCACCAGAAAGAAGCCAGAAGTAAGCCATCTCAAAATATTTAGTTGTCCATTATTTGTACACATTCCAAAAGAAAAGAGAACTAAGTTGGATCCTTCAAGAAAGAAGGGAATATTTTTTGGATATTGTGAGGTCTCTAAGGCCTTCAAAATTTACATACCAGGTTACCATTGTTATCACCTATTTTTTTATGCTAAGTCTCATCTCTCATCTCTTAGTTTCTACATTTCAAAATTTGTGTATAAGCTATAAATCCTAATCATTAGTTTGATTAAGGGTTCAAAATATTATTAGGGGGTTAAATTAGTATTATTTTGAGAGAAATGAGGGATACTTAGCCTTGTAAAAAGGGGATAGAGGAAATTATACACATGTTTGTATGATTGCTTGATGACATCACTTGCCTTCAAATATTTTCATTTGAGCCATAAGTCATCTCAGCATCTATACTTCATGATTATTTAACTTAGTAGGCTACAGATTCAAATTCTAATCCTCCCAAGAAAGCAAAAGGAAAAATCTGGTTGAGCGCTACAGGAACTTCCACATGTCCATGTTCGTGATTATTCTGAGTACCTTGGAGAGTCATGGAAATTGTGGATTGTACTGCAGAGTTCATGAGTATGAAAAACAGTTAGCAAGTACCAATTTTCAGCCATAGCATGTGAATATGGGTGGTATTTTCTACACGTCAGCTGTCCAGAAGGTTACATGGATGAGGTTTTTCAAAAAAGAACATATTTTCAAAACTGATGCATTATTCGTTACCTACAATAATTGGTCGATTTTAATTGGAACCCACATAGCCAACATATCCCCTATTATTCTCATTACACAACAAACAAATCCCTTCTTTGTAGCCAAGAGTCTAGTCTTCTGGTTGCAGCTGCACAGATGGGTAAAGGTGGACATGTGAACAAGAAAGAGATTGAAGGGCTTAAGATCATGGAGGCTTATGAATATAGTTGCCACATTTTTGATTGGGCAGGTTGGTATATTTTCTATACCAAGCTGGATGGTCATCATTACACTACATCCAGGGCATTTTATGAGAGTTTCAATGGAAAATGGGCCCGAATTGCAAACTTGGTCACGTAGGTTACAAAGGATTCCATAGGAGCTGCTTGCAAACTGCTGACTGATGGAAAAAAGTGGTTTAAAATAAATTGATTACAAGAGGAGATGTAAATCAGTTTTTGAAACCCAAACACAGAGACCCTAATTGGGCCAAAGGAATTCCCAGAGATTGGATTGCTGATGAAGGGATGGAAGCCTTACTCATGCTTAAAATATTCATCACCTGTGAGGGGCACTATTCTGTTGTATTTCTATTTCATCTATGATTTTTGATTCATCTGGAAGGAATTAAGAGGATATATCTACCTTATTATTTCTTGAGGGATATCAACAAGATGGCCATGAAGGTCCAAGCAAAACCCAAAACCCCTCCTCGCGGAATTTATCATCAGGTCTTGATTAAAGTACTTGTCAAGGCCGAGTTGGGGAAATTGCAGAAGACTTAGGACCAATTTTTGATCCTGTCAGGTTTTGATAAGGAAGTGCATCCTCCTGCTGCAAAATCACATGATAATGTCATTAAGGCTGAACAAGAAACTCCACTTGGCACCAGTCGATCAAGTAATGCAAAGAAGGGTAAGAGAGCAACTTGTTTTAAGATTTCAGACGAGCCAGGGGAAGATGTGCCATCCATCCTGCATGCAGATGAAGGGTCTTCTCATATCCTAGGTGGAGGTAAGCATCCATTTCCTTTTGCCTAGAAGACTTACTCTAGAAGGACTCAAAGACATGTAAAACCTAGGGTATTGGGAGAAGATAAAAAAACCCGAGACAACAAAGGAATTGGTAGAGCCTGTACAACCTAAATACCATTCCCCAAAGGTCATTCCTCCCAGCTCAAACTCCTCTGAAGATGATTTTTCTCAATATAAAATTTCAATGCGAAGAGGGGCACTAGGCCCTAAAATAAATTCAGGTTGAAATCCAAAGTAGTGTATGACCTTGCCATTAAAGAGAAGGTCATCATTATTGATGAATAATATGCTAAACCTATGCGAAAGTCATATTCAAGAAAGAAAATCCCTGTCACTAAGCTTGAGAAGAATAAATTCAAGAAGGGTGGTATGATCATAAATAAAAAGACTATCACTGGAAAAAACAAAGTTTCTACCAGAAAACAGGGTAAGAAGAATATGAAAATCCCAAACCCTAAGATCAGATATGAAGGGAATGAGCCTAAGAGAATGAAAACCTGAACTCAATATAAGTAGACCAGAAAGGATAGTTTATAATTGCTGGCAGGTGAAGCTTCTTCAGTCTTTCATAGAAATCTATCAATTTGAAAATACCACCTCCAGGGTAAATCTGGTTTTTGAGATTAAAAATGATGGATGATGGAAAAATATTTTTGTTTCCTATGTCTAAGGTATCATTCCCGTTTCTAGCTATGACCATCTACAAACCAGGAAAAGGAAGGAGTTGAAAACATGCAGAATTGTTTTTTTGGTAGGTCGTTACAGGAAGTTTCGCAGTCACACACATAAAAACAGGGTCGCTACATGAACACATGTAGTAGGCGATTTTCCTACTAAACTCGCCTAGTTTCATATTTTTGTTACAAAGGAAAGATATACCTATTCTAGCATATTATGGAGTATGTTATGAAGCTATAAATTTTTTGTGGATCTAAAAAGCTATATTGGAATACGAAGATAAATGCAGATTGGGCACCAGGATTGAGTTGTGAAAGGCTGGATTCGTATGGATCTTTGAAGATCATATATATCTGGGAAGGATTAAGAGGACGCTACAGTGATATCATCTGAATGGAGAACAATTCAAGCAATGAGTGTTTTATGCAAGGCTATTTCCTTGATCCTAGGAGGTTTTTTGTAAAACTGTTATTATTTTGTATATCAGCAGTCAAAGGTTGAAATTCATTTTGAGTTTTTGTAGGGATTGGTTTTGAGTTGTCCCTAATAGTCAGGATCAACCATAAGTACATGTAACTAATTCAAAACACTCTATATCAAATGATGTAGAAGAAGAAAAGGTTGAATCCCTATTTTGGCTTGATATTCCATTGTTACAAATTGTTTTGATCTATCTTGCATGTGTAAAGACTTGAGTTGCTAATGAAATTGGTGGTTAGTATGTTATCTTTCTTTGTTTATCATCTTCACATTTTCGTTTGAACACTTAGCTGATGTTATACGAGCTTATGAAAAATGCTTTGGGGATGAGAAGGTTGCTTTAACAGGTTTTAGTAATCTTTGCCACATTTGTGTTTTCTCCTTAAATATTATTTAGAATGAATTCTAGATAAAGGTTTTTCCTCTACTGCATAAAGACATTAAAGACAAGATTTGTTATTGGTGTATTTATTAGTTTTTGTTTTCCCTTTCTCTTAATCAAATCACTTAAATCTTAAATATATAGCCATCACTTTTGTTTACCTGACTTGCTGCACTTAGGTAAGTGGTCTTAACATATTTGATCATTATTCCCTTTTCAAATCAAGCAAGGATTTATCCATCTTAAACCCCTACTGAACATTTTGAAACAAGGTGTGCTAGGCTTAACTCAATAGTAGTCTTGAGCTGAATTCTAGTGCTAACAACCATCATATTGAGATCAACATAGATGTAAAATTTGATGAAGATGCAACACTCAAAATATCAAGGAAATGCCAGCTTGAAGAAGTATATGAAGAAGAATCTATAGCTCTCGGAGTTGCAGAACCCATGAAGGAAGTTACAGTTACCCTTGATGATGAGATTCCAGAAGATCATGATATGATAGAATCTCAAAAACCTCCCCGTATGACGATATCTCACAAGAGAAATCCAGCTTGGGCAAGAGAAATTATTCAAGATGTAGAGAAGTATGGTGCCACAGAAGGAACCATGAGACAAAGCAAGAAACCTATGCCATTCTCCAACTATGTGGCCTTGATGTGTGATCTGATAGAAAAGAAACCTACTTTCTTTGAAGAAGCCATTCGGAAGAAAGAATGGATGGACGCCATGACAGAAAAATACCATTCCATTATAAAGAATGATGTATGGGATGTAGTTCCCAGACCAAAGAACAAATATGTGGTATCTTCCAAGTGGATATACAAAATACAACATGTAGCAAACATAAGTATTGAAAAACATAAGGAAATATTTGTGGCTCGTGGATTTTCTCAAAAGGAAGGTATTGACTATGAAGAAACATTTGCTCCTGTATCCAAATACACTTCTATTAGAACCATCATAGCTCTTGCAGCCAAAATGAAGTGGAAGTTACACCAAATAGATGTGAAAACAACTTTCTTAAATGGTGTTATTGAAGAAGAAGTGTATATAGAACAACCACAAGGGTTTGAAGTTGATTATAGAAATAATCATGTCTGTAGGTTGAAGAAATCTCTGTATGGGATGAACCAAGCTCCTAGAGCTTGGTATGGAAGAATTGATAGTTTCTTGACGAGCTTGGGCTTTACCAAAAGTAAATCTGATCCTAACCTTTACTTCAAGGTTATGAATGATGAGCCAGTTATATTGCTACTATATGTGGATGACTTATTCTTAACATGAGAAGAAAAACTCATCACATATTGCAAGAATAAGCTCACTGCAGAGTTTGAGATGAAAGACCTATTTTTTAGGTCTTGAAGTTTGGCAGAGCCCAGAGAAGATATTCCTTAACCAAGGGAAGTATGCAGTTGAAATACTGAAGAGATTTGACATGTTGGAATGTAAATCCATGAACACACCCATGAAACGAATTTGAAGATCCTAGTTGATACTTCGTCAAAGTTGGTTGATGCTACTATGTATAGACAGACTATTGGTTCATTGATGTATTTGACAAATACCAGGCTAGATATATTCTTTGCTGTGAACACCTTGAGTCAGTATTTGGTGGAGCCTAGACGTGTTCACCTTGTAGCTACAAAGCATGTGATGAGATACCTTAAGGGTACGCTGGATTATGGTCTCTGTTATACTGGAGATCATGACTTCAGACTTTGTGGTTATATTGATTCAGATTGGGCTGGAAGTGCTTTAGACAAGAAGAGAACTTCAGGATGCTATTTCAGTTTGGGGTCAACCATGACTTCATGGAAAATTAGGTAGCAATCTAGTATTTAACTCAACATGAAAAAAGTAGAGTACATTGAAACATGTTCCTCCAGTTGTGAAGCCATATGGCTTCATAAGTTGTTTACAAGTCTGTTCGATCTGGAGATGGAAGCCACTGTGATTCTATGTGATAACTAGAGTTGTATAAAGATGACAGAGAACCCAATGTTCCATGATAAGTCGAAGCATATGGAGATCCGATATCACTACATTTGTGATATGGTGTAGAGGGGAGATGTAAAGCTCCAATATGTTGGCACATATAAGTAGGTTGTAGATGTGTTGACCAAGCCTCTGTCTCGTGTGAAGTTTGAGTACTTCTAAGACAAGCTTGGTGTTGTCCGAAAGGACCTCCCTCGAAAGGGGGAGTGATATTGATGATACTATGGTATCCTGACCAACAACGGGTAGCTCCGTTAGGATTTTATATCCTAGGGGATTGATCATCCCTAGGAAGATCCCGGAGGTCCGGTAAGGACAGTCTGTCATAGTACCTGTGCATGTATATGCCAGCTGTGGTCAGTAGCGGTAGCTCCATTAGGATTTTATACCCTAGGGAATCTTATGATTCTTGGGAAGCTCCCAAAGGTCCGGTAAGGACTGTTTGTTAGAGTACCACAAATTTTGTTATTGATACACCTGCCTCATTCTTTTGTCACATGTTGATGATGTTGTTTTTCCAGCCTCGTGGTATTGATGATGTCGTTGTTCCAGCCTCGTGCTGTGGATGATGTTGTTGTTCTAGCTTCATGCTATTGATGTTGATGTTTCAACTTCATGCTGCTCATGATGATGATGATGTTACTCCAGCTCCATGTTGTAAACACTGATGATATTGATGATGAGAAAAAACTTTCAATGATTTATAGATGTGCCAGTCAGTGTTCCAAATGCTGCTGCTGATGATGCCCTCTCCTTCTCTTGATGATGTTGTATTGGGTCATGTCAGTAGAATACTCTTCTCACTAAGGGGGAGTGTTGAAATATTGTAACTTTGAAGAATATTCTAATTAAATTTGAGTTATTATTCTATAGATCAAACCCCATTTTGCAAATTGATCAAGTCAGGTCTTGTACAAGATCAAATCCCCTTTTGTGGATTAGTCAAACTACATTTGTATAATGGTATTTGTAAATTCGACCCCTAGTATTTAAAAATTTGTTTTAACCACTTCTAGAAGAAGTCAGCCCCACTAAGTGAAGTGACATAACCCTAGAGCCTTCTCAACTAGTATTTATATGTGAGGATGATGCCTCACTTGTACACACACACTCTCACTAATCTAGTGTGCATATATTGAAGGTAGTTGCAGTTGTAGGAGGAAGGAGAAGAGAGGCACATGCTTAGTCTTGGTTTATCTTTGGTGTTTTAGTCTTAGTCTTGTCATTGTATTGGAAATCTATTATTGAAGAAGTTTTTACTGGGTTTTCTCCCCCATGAGGGTTTCCCAGGATAAAATGTTGTGTACCTTGTGATTGTGTTTCTTTCAGTGATCCTCTATATGTTTTTGTTTTGGAAATGCATTGAATGCTCATGTAATTTCGAAATAACCAAATAACAATAGTAAAAACTTAACACACACCTCTTAAATTACTATGGCTTCAGTCAGTCTATTTGGGATCAAGGATCCATCTCCTTTAGGCAATCAAATTGACATGATGACTCCATTCATCTTACAATATCTTCCTGGCGATCTCCGAGATTTAAGAATTATGTCCTTGCTCGAATCTGGCAGCTTTTCCCTGGGTTTGTCATGTGGGAAATCTAGAAACAATGGAATCATCGTAGTTTAAAAAATGAAAGTCTCCAACCACCTTTCATTTGCAACAATATCAAATATGACATCATTGAAACTGTCCTCGCATCTAGTTGGGAGACTAGTGCTCTTAAGTGTGATGATATTGAACATCACCTCATTTCTATCTAGTTTCTTCCATCTTCTCTACCTCATCCTTCCCCACCTCCTCTGGTCCCTCTTGCACCTTTTTTGATCCAGATTATTTTCAACACGAAATGAGAGCAGAGGTATAATAAAGAAATGTATAGAGATACCTCAGATATCCAAAATATAACAGAAATATATCAAATATGCAATCATAGACACAAATACAGTAATACACTATTTCTATTAATGAGTGAAGTGTACAAAACTTTAGAAATACAGAGTGGAAGACTCACTAGAATGGTGGCAGCTTATCTCCAAGAAGAGATGTGATGACTACTCACATTTGCAAGAAGATGATTGTTGGTGCAATTATATGCATAATATATTACCAAACATAAATTATCGACCATGATTCGTAATCAATAGAGTTGTTATAGTATATGTGATGAAAACAGGTGGTTTATCTATGTTTGATGAGTATAGACTATATAAGAAAACAATCTAAAAACCAACACTCTGTTTTCACACTTCAAAGATAACACTCTTCACAAAATTCAAAAATTAGAAAGCAAAATTCATATACAACATATGATTTAAGCTCTTGCTTAGGTGACTAATCTATTCATTGTAGGCTCATGAAGAAGAAAGATGAACTTTGACTATGTCCCCTACAACATCTATAATAGCAACAATTAACATGCCACATATTCTGAAAAGAAAACATCAATCAATTCTAGAAGAAATAACAGGTAGAGGAAGACACTCCATTGTAGGTGCATGTAGGGTGAGAGATGGAGGTCTTGATTGTGCCTGTGTTTTCAAACTGTAATCTAATCAATTCTGGAAAAGAAAGATACGTGTAGTGGGATGATCCATTATAGGCTCATGTATGGTGAAATATGGATATCCAACTGTTCCTGCACTGCCACACTTTGCAATAAATTCTAGTAGTGAAATCAAAATAAAATAACATGAAATCAAAATAACAAGTACATGAAATAAAAATCTATACTAATAGTTTACAATGAGCTTACCAAGCTGGATTGGTGGCCCTTTCTGACGCCAACATGGAAGCTTTTAGCTCAACAGATGCTAAATTCTAAAATACACACAATATCATTGAATTCAAACTTACATTAATCTTCAACAAGTAGGTTTATAAAAAGAGTCAGTTCAGAAATCCAGCCTGCAGCATAACAATTCCTTTCCCTTCCTTAGACCTATGAGGTCTTATTTATACATAAAATCCATGGAGGAATGGATGAAACCTAATCCCCAAACTCAAAAAACAATTTTTACAATTTTAAGATAAATCCCCAAATTTTTTTTTTTTTTTTTATCAATTTGGGTAGATTCGAGTTATAGATCCACCCATATCTTCTAAAAAAATTCGAATTTTGGAAAAGTGATCGAGGTTTACTCAATTTGCCACGTCGTAGACAAAACCCATTTCATATAATTTCTAGATATGATAACATCTGCACGAAAATCGAGACACAAGTTGGAAGTTTGAGATTTTTGCTAATTTTTGTAGAATCATTCCCCCTGAGATGGAGGTCCACACGTGTGAGCTGGGTAAATTTTTCCTTGCAGGTTTGTATGTAGACGTCACTCTGGAAAAAACCCATGTCCCTAATTTTCCTCTAGAATATTTCCAAAAATTCAAACTATTTTTAGTATCGAACGGTTGTTGATGCTGGTATCGCAAGAGCACAACATTGGTACCGGACGAGTGCAAAATTGATACCGGACAATATGAGTACTGGATGAACGTAGAAACATGTACCAGATGAATATGGGTTGTTTCCATAAGGTCTGCTTAGATCATTCAAAGTAATTAGAGACCTTAAAACATCAAATATTCAATCCAAATCATTAATAAATAATCATAAATCATGATTAAACATAAGTTACCTCATATGTACACAACAATGGATAAAATACATGTTTGTTGAGGAAAATAGAAACATAGTGCATATGTATGAGGAAAAAATGGTCAAGATATGGGACAATATAAGGAAATTGGAGGTGACAAAAATGAGACTAAAAAATGATTACAATGAGGCTCTAAAGGCCTTTTTAACATAAAGAAAATCCAAAACCCTAACCCCAGAAGATGAAAAACCAATAGTTTTGTGGACCCCGTTTGGGGTAGTTTGGTGTATAAACTTCCCGGGGACGTAAATTTGGCATACAATCTCAGTTTGGGACGCACGATAGCTCGTTGGAAAGGTATCATCGAAGAGATTAATTATGGGTGCTCAATCATAGCCTTTGTCCATTATTGAGGTGCTTGATCCCAAAATAACTTCATTTAGGCCCTCAAAATGCCCCTGAAAGTTTAGGAACCGAAAAAATGTTAAAAATAGTAAATTGCTAGAAGATTGTTTTAAGCCAATTGGAATAGGTGGGTGGCCACATATATCCACCTGGATCAATCCTCATTCCTTAGGAAGCAATGGTATCCATTGCATTAAGTGCCGGGGGAAGAGGGAAAAGCATTTGTTAAATCTACATATTGATGAGTTGCTTTCCTTGCTAGAGAAGTTGCGTTTCTTAGCTTGTTGAAGGCTGTCATGAACCTGTGGCTGGAAGGGCTGGACCATTTTGACCAGTATGGTTACATGAGATGACTGTGTGAAGAAGGAATTTTTACACTTTGCTTCAATCTTGTCGACCTGCTTCTGTTGGACAGAAGGTGCTTGGACTGAGGCTATAATGGTTACGGTGTTCTTCTGTTCACCTTTTGAACATACTGTGAAGAAGATGAATTTTGTAGTAGGAGATACTACCTTGTGACACTGTTTAGGTGGGACAATAGTTGGAACTACCTCTGGTATCTTGTAGAGATGACCCCTAGAGTAACAATGACACTACGGGGTCAAGACTGATAAATAGCATGGCGTTTCCACATATATTGTTGGCCCAAAAGAACATCACAGACATCGAGTGAGGTAACATCACATAATGCCTCATCCTTGAAGGGATGGATACCGTATGATAATTGACACTGGTGGCTGACATGAAGATCACATTCTTGGAAAATCCACTCAATGTTGTATGGCTGCGGGTGTGGTGTTATCGAAAATCCCAACTGTTTGACGACCTCTAATGAGATGAGGTTATTTTGGCTTCTTCTATCAACAATTAAATGCAATAGGGTCCCCTTCATCCACATTTGTGAATGAAAGAGGCGCTCCCCCTCTTCAGGATCTACTGGTTCTTCTAGCTGAATTGTTGCGGTCACAACAGTAGCAGTGGGGTCTACGTCGATGATATGTCTTCTACCAACATTTTCTGAATTAGATTCTGAATCATGGTTTGGCTCCTTGTCTTTGATATCGACCACCAATGACTGTTTTGAGGGACATTCATCGGTGTTGTGCCAGGGGATTTTGTGGAAATCGCACCATTTTCCAGTGTCTTTCTTCATATTTCTGTTACCCTTCTTTTCTTGTGGCTTGGACTAGTTTTCTGAAGGCTGGTTGTTAGGGCTGTCTTTACCATACTTTGGTTGTTGTGGATTTGCAGACCCGAACTCCCACTTATTCTAGTACTTAAATTTCTGCTCGATTTTAATAGCATATCAATAAGCACTACCCAATGATGAGATGTCCAGAAAATCCATTTTAGTTTGGATGTATTTGTGTAGAGCCCCACGGTATTTCAGAACCAAATGTCGCTCAGAGTCTTTGATACCCATATTGATGCGCATGGTATGAAAGGTATTGGTGAACTACAACACTGCTTGGACCCTATTTTGACGCATCGTGGTCCAGGTTATGTACTGGTCTTCATAGTTGCCAATAGGGTAATATTGTTCCTTGAGTGCATCCACAAAAAATTCCCAAGTGGGCTCGACCCCATATATTCTAGACTCCTCTGCGGAAATTTTCTCCCAGTAAGTTTCCCACCAATGTTTGACATGGGAGAGAGCACTAAGGAGTGCGAAGGTGATATTTTCCCTATCGAAAAAATTATGAACAGATAAATAACCTTCCAGTAGATTTAACCATTTGTCTAAGGAATCCACATCTATCTAACTTTCAAATACAGAAATATCAAAATTAACCTGTACCTTAAAAGGAGAGGTGCTTCCAAAGTGGCCGCTTGATGAATATGCGCCTGCTGCTATCGACAAGCATTGAATGATGTGAGAAAAATGATCCATCATTTCGTCCCTCTATCACGTGAGAGCTTGCTCAAGAAATAGATTTATAGAATATTATGCTTTGTCGTTTTTCTTTTCTTCCGCCATGGAGGGTTTCTTGGGCGTGTGAGAGCGATTGTCCTCAAGAGAGACAAGCTCGAAACCCAACTTGCTCTATGAAATGAGAGCAGAGATATAATAATTAAATGTACACAGATACCTCATATATCCAATAATATAACATAAATATATCAGAGATGCAACCATAAACATATAGATACAATAATACACAATTTCTATTAATGAGCGAAATGTACAAAACATTAGAAATACAGAGTGAAAGACTCGTTAGAATGGTGGCAGCTTATCTCTGATAAGAGATATGAAGACTACTCACATTCGCAAGAAGATGATTAAAATGAGGCTCTAAAGGACTTTTTAACATAAATAAAATCCAAAACCCTAACCCCAGAAGATGAAAAGCCAACAGTTTTGGGTAGTTTGGTGTATCAACTTCTCTGGGGCGTATCTTTGGCATACAATCTATGTTTGGGGAGCACGATAGATCGTTGGAAAGGTATTGTCGATAAGATTAATTTTGGGGGCTCAATTAGATCCAATAAATATAATTGAGGTGCTCTATCTTGAAAAAACTTCATTTAGGCCCTCAAAATGGCCCTAGAAGTTTAGGAACCAAAAAACTGCTAAAAATAGTAAATTGCCAGAAGACTGTTTTGAGCCAGTTGGAAT
>JASDQU010373051.1:3828-56293 GCA_032191745.1 Picea mariana
GATTGTATGATGAGGAAAACAAGAAATTTGTTATTTCAAAAGATGTTGTTTTTCTCAAATTTGCTAAAGATGCTTCTACTATTGATAGGAAACTCAATCATTTGGATAGATTCTCTTCCAAGAAGTTTTATTATGAATGGGATAATGATCTCCCACGTTATGAAGGGGGGATTCATATTCGAGACCAGTCTGTGGATTTTCCTTCAACAACACCAGAGAATGAAACCACATCAAAGAATGAAGAAAAATTAATTGATAGCAATGTTTTTTATGATAATAGTGTTTCTGTAGAAGAACAATTGGTTGATAATAATGTTCCTACTGAGGAAAAATTGGAGGATAATAATGGTCATGAAGAACCTATTTCAAACACTCTTGAAAATGAGCAAACATTGCAGCAATCAGTACACAGATCAACACGAACCAAGATAATGCCAAAAAGGTTTGGTGAATTTGAGTTAAACTTTTCTGCTGTTAATGAACCTACTACTTTTGAAGAAGCCACTAGTTGTAATGAATGGAAAGATGCAATGCAAAAAGAGTATGATGCTCTTATTAAAAATGGCACTTGGAGGTTGGTGGATCCTCCTATTGGCATCAAACCAATTGGTAGTAAGTTGATTTATAAAAGTAAATATAAAGTTGATGGTTCTCTTGATAAGCACAAAGCAAGACTTGTAGCAAAGGGGTATGCACAAAAAGAAGGTATTGATTATACAGAAACATTTGCTCCTACAACGAAATGGGGCACTATTAGAACCTTATTTTCTCTTGCAACTCAAAAAGATGGAAAATACATCACATGGATGCAAAAACTGCCTTCTTAAATGGAGATTTAAAAGAAGATGTTTATATGTTTTAGCCAGAGGGTTTTTATGTTAAAGGAAAAGAACATAAAGTATGGAAATTGATAAAATCATTGTATGGTTTAAAACAAGCACCTCGTGCTTGGTATGAAAAGTTAACTAAACATCTTCTCAAGTTGAATTATAAGCATTTCAATATAGATGATGCAAATTTATTTGTTAAGAAAGTTGGAAGATCGGTTGTATATCTAGTTGTCTATGTAGATGATTTGCTTATCATAGGAAATAATGATGATTATACAACATCTATTAAAAAGGAGCTACAGAAGGCTTTTAATATGACAGATTTGGGATTACTACATTATTATCTAGGGATCGAAGTAGATAAAAAACTGAAGCACATTTTTATTTCTCAAAAGAAATATATTGGAGAACTATTGAGCAAATTTGAGATGAAGGATTGTAATCCTATTTTTACTCCAATGGAGCATAATTTAAAGCATACCTCAAATGAAGGTAGTGCATTTGAATATCCAACAAAGTATAGACAACTTGTTGGAAGTTTAATTTATCTTACTACTACTCGTCCTGACATAAATTTTGTTGTAGGAATACTTACCAGGTTTATGCATCAGCCCTGTGAAGGTGATTGGACAGCAACAAAACGAGTGCTCAAATATTTAAAAGGACTCAATCATATGGCATCAAATATTCTAAAGTTTCAGACTTCCATCTCATTGGTTATTCAGATTCTGACTTTGACGGAGATAAAGAGCATGGGGTGTCTACTTCAGGTTATTTGATGAATCTTGGATCAACAACCATCACTTGGAGATCACGAAAGAAATCAGTTCCTGTTGATTCTACAATTGAAGCCGAATACGTTGCAGCAATGCAAGCCACAAAAGAAATCATTTGGCTTCAGAAAATTCTTGAAGACTTGTAGGAGAAACAAATGACTTCAATGCCTCTCTTTGTTGACAATACCTCTGCAATACAATTGGCCAAAAATCCTAAATTCCATGATCGAACCAAACATATCAACACCAAATATCATTTGATTCGACATCATGTTGAGGCCAAAACCATTCATCTCAATCATTGTTCCACTTCAGAGAAAATTGCAGACATCTTTACTAAAGCTTTGGATCGAGAGAAATTTGAAAAATTTTGAATGATGCTTGGGATGACAAATGTCCCTTCGGATTAAGGGGGGAATGTTAACTAATTGGTAACTCCCTAACTATTTATCCGCCCATAATTATAACAGTTTGCAACTGTCCTGCAACTGTCTACAACTGTCCGCCTATACTATATGTATTTGTTTTTCATTAATAAAAACATCTTTGTGCTTGGTGTGAACTGTGGATTTTTGTTATTTGGCATGTGTACAATGTTTGCTACTAGATATTGCAATGGATAGGTCTTGATCTATGAGAATATTCTCCATCTTGATCTTTCACATTATAAAGTTAGTGCTATTAAACTTCTCCATTACTAATCATTTCTAATCTAGATGTGCTCACCATTTCCTTGTTTTCAACTGCGAAGCTTATGATTACTCCTACGCCATGAATTTACAAGCAATCTACTCATTGGTAGAATCCGTGAGATGGGCATAGTCTGCAAAAAAGGCATGTCATATTCTCATAATCCAGTAGCCATTTGTCCATGCAACTCTTATGGAATACGTGATGACAAGACTGACTGCGAATCTCTTGTCCTCCATGAAACTTCCTTAAACACACCACACACTCACCAACACCGTCACCATCAAAACAAAAACAAGAAGACAACAACGAGGATGACGTTTCAAGGAGTGTAACAAGAACCCTATCCTCCATTTCTTCAGCGGTCATGGCGAGCTGCGAAAGCTCAGACCTCAAATTAGAAGATTTTTCTTCTGCATATGACCACTGGGTATCTACAAATTCTGGTGTCCCTATGTCCGCTTTGAGGCCCATTTTTTTGGAGGAGAGATAAGGAGGCCCATTTACATAGCGCTGCGTGGACCATAAAAAATGCCATGGCTCCTTCTTCGGAAGTGTCTGGAAACCTTGATAAACAAACCTGAACACGAAACAACACCTTATTCTCGTCTCCGTGTAACTACGGTGTCTTCGACTAGTAATTGTTAATATAAGAACTCACAGGATGAAAAGGCTCTCGAAGCTGCTACAATTCAGATGATACTCGTAGTCGATTCTAAATAAATAAAGAAATGAACCCTATTTTTAGGTTTTATTTGTGTTTGTGTGACTAATATACAAAATTCTATTATTTTTATATTTTTATTTGTGTGATTAATATCCATATCTATGATAAAGATGAAAGGGGAGAAAAATATCACATTATCTTCATTTTTTAATTTGAGTGATCAATATAAATCTAATTGTAAAGCACTTATTATAATACTTAAAATATCTGAAACTATTAATATTCTAAATAAACAAATATGAATATCAAAATGTAAGAGACATTATGTGAAGGAAAAGAGGTATCATGAAAGTGTCCCCTTCATTCCATTATAGTTATTAATATGTATTGAATTGCAAAACATTTACTATAATATTATTGATGAATAAAAACTATATGCATTAATTTCCTTACTATTTGTTGCATTTACTCAAACAATATATATATCTTAAATAAATAATAATATACAATAAATGTTGTAAATTGATGCAGTTATATTAATAATGTATTAACATCTAACAATAAAATATAAAAAGAAGAGAGAAATACCATACTAGTTTCATTCTTTAATTTGAGTGATCAATATAGGTTTAATATATATGTTTAATAATAAAAAATTTATTACAATATTTAAATAATACTTATTCAACAATATCTAAAATAATATATGAAAAAAAAACCTTAAAAATAAGAATTGTAATTACACTATTTTTTTCATTGAAATAATAAGTATTATAAATAAATATAAATATCTGATTGAAATAATAATTATTATAAATAAATATAAAGATCTGAATCTTAACTTCTCCTTATCACAAATGAATAAATTATAAATAAATTTAAAAAATAAAAAACAATAATAAAAAAATAACCTTCACAAATAAGAATTTTTATCACATTATCCCTCTTTCATTTCATTGTGATTAATAATATGTAACTTCTCCTTATCACAAATGAATAAATTATAAATAAATTTAAAGAATGAAAATAATAATAAAAAAATAACCATCACAAATAAGAATTTTTATCGCAGTATCCCTCTTTCATTTCATTGTGATTAATAATATGTATTGAATTTTCATTTCATTGTGATTAATAATATGTATTGAATTGTTGAAGAATTATTATAATGTTATTGATAAACAACAAGCTCCTTGGCATTTACTACATTTATGTAAACGATATATCTTTGAATGGCAACAGATCACGAAGAGCGGATGGCACTTGAATTTCGTATCATTATATTTGACACACTCGAAACGCTTTCAAGTAATCTTTTTGGAAAGATTGATCCATTCTCCAAAATAATATATGATCAGAATATTCATTTTTAACATTAGGTATCGCTGGAAACAGAAACTAATAATAATGCAGCACTTGGAACTCAAATATGGACTGCTCGTTATATGGACTGTAAAATTATGGTAGTTGGTGTATTGCTTCACCTACTATGAGCAGCCAAGTCCAATGTCAACAATGTCAGCCAAGTCCAATGTCAACAATGTCAATGTCAATAAAAACTATACATTGTATTTAAAGAAAAAATGCATATTTTAAATTGCATCATCATATTATATGGGCATGTTGATGTTGGAAATATTGATGGATTTTTTCAAAAAATCCCTTCATGAAATTGCATACTTGTATTCATTGACATAAAAATTAAAACATAATTATTGCATACTTGTATTCATTGGCACAAAAATTAAAACATAATTATAATGTTATATTTTCAAAATATATGTAAAACTTTCCATTGCAATTTAAAGGAATGTATTCTCACTTGTGATATCATCAAAGTTATATAATTTTTTCTTTCTCATAGTCTTGTTCATAAGTAACATATTTGAAGCTTTGTATGTCAACCACCATCATGCCAAATTCATGGTTTTCATTTTCATGAATGTGGTGGATTAATAATGCAAATCCATTACACTTGGGACATGTCTCATCTAAAAAAAGATTTTGCATAATATTTTCTCATGGGGCCTTGGACATGATGCTATGAATAAAGTCTTTTGATGAAATTGGTGGTTGTATGCCTCAACATTCTTTCCTGCTAAATTCATGGTTTTCATTTTCATGAATGCATTGGATTAATAATGCAAATCCACTACACTTAGGGACATGTCCCATCTAAAAAAGATTTTGCATAATATTTTCCCATCGGGCCTTGGACATGATGCTATGAATAAATTCTTTTGATGAAATCGGTGGTCGTATACCTCAACATTCTTGCACATGGTTAGTATGCAAAACAAAATGGATGTGGATACATGTGTCATAATAATAACCAAATTTTATGTATGTGTCCTAATAATAACGAAATTCTATGTCTTGTCTAAAGGAGCATGGGTTATGGTCTATGCATATTCTAATAGATCGATGTTTGTGTTTCTCGAAAGATCTTTAGCCAAGGTCCATCTCCTTGTCCTCATTCTTGAATCTCTCATAGAGTTTCATCTATGATATATCAAGAAGGTGTTTAACATGGGATTCACAATCACTATAACCTTCTCTCAACTTTAGCACCCTTTTATGATTGGATGAAGGCATCATATGTCCATGCCAAAAATTTTGGACTTGTCTATTAACCACTCCAATTAACTTCATATGAGAATGAGACAACGTGTCAATGAAGGTCCAATAATTTGTTTGGCCTGGGTTGTCAAGGTTTTCTCTTCTAATATAATACTTTCAAATCACGTTGTTACATACTTTAAAAATGTGAAATGTGTGTGTCAAAAAGTGACACTTTCCTGTGGTCTTCTTTACAATCGATTTTGACAATACAAGATAGGATACATTATGATCTTTGAAAAGAATATTGTTTCCAATTGTATTAAATGCTCCTTGAATATTTCTAACAACATGATTAGTGGTCTCGAAACTTGAAACTTTAACTTTCCTTATGATGAGAATTTTCCTAGCAACAACTAAACTGTGTGATTTTAAAAAGGCTACAAATAATTGACATTTAGATGCATCATTTTTTTTAAATTTAAAATAGTCTTTAATAATTTTGTTTCACCCTCGATCAATAGTTCATTTAGGTAACTTACCTTGAAGTATCAATAGAGCAATTCCATCCAATGAACATGTCTTGGATTTCTTTTTCATGCACTAGATAGATGAGGTGAGGAAGGTGGACTCTTAGCCTGGAACACATCACCATGACATTGCAGAAATTCACTAGGAGATGAATACATTTCATTCACCCGAAGGTCAATATGGGGACTGAACTAGACATGTTAGTAGTCGATATGATGAACATATAATTTTTCATCATGACTTTGCACCAAATGAGCCTCTTTACTAAAATCTTGATCAACATTCATGGCTGTAATTTCTCCCTCTGTATATTAAATCTTCTTAATCTCAAGCGCCTTGAACAATTCATCTAACTAACATTTAGATCCTCTGTAAGGGTTCTTTACAGACGTTTGAGTGGGATACACGTGCCATGAGTGGGTTTTGTACACTAGAAATGGGTAGAGATTCCTAAGAATGTTAAAAGGGACAAATAAGGGTCGTAATCCCTAATTCAACCTTCTTGAGTTGAACCCTGAACAAAACCAAACACAATGACATGGACCCTCATTAAGGGGTCTTTTCCATGGGATTTAGATATGGGTTTCATTAAGATGTTTCATGCATCATAGATGGGTTTTGAGGCCTTGAACATTCATGGTAGGGAAATAATAATGAAGGCCCTCAACATATTTTGATGGATGGAAACAACAACCTCAATCCCTAAACATAGATTCTTAGGCTCAAGCGCAATGAACTTGTCCTTAAATAGCAAAAAGAGAACATGGATAGTTTGCAAGGCCCTAACCATAATCAAATAATAAAAAAATTGTTTTAGTATTTTATTAAAGCTTCTCAAGATCAAGAGCCTTGAAAAAGTACTCAAACCAACACATAGGAACCTTGTAGGGTTTCTTTAGACTTCAAGTGGGATACAAGCACCATGAGTAGATATTGTGCACTGGAAAGGTGTCTCTAGGAATAAAAATGGTATGGGGAAAATAACAACATTAGACCCTAATCTAACCTTCTCAAGATCAAGCACCATGAACAACACCTGGAAAGAACAACACAATCCCTCTCTAGGGATCATTTCACATCAGAGTTGAATAGGGGTTCCATTGTGAGGTCTTAGGTATCATGGATTCATCCCAGGATTGTGACTGTAGTCAACGCAGGGAAACAAGAGCCTCTAGCCATAAATGTTGCTTCTTAGGCTCAAGATCCATGGATGATCCATATTTATGAAGGAACAAAATGAAACACAAAAATAGGACAGAAACATAAAGATACAATAATACTCAATTTATATTAGAGAATGAAATACGCAGAGACTGTAAGAGAAAATACAAAGTGAAATGAACTCGCTAGAATGTTGGTAGCTTATCTTTGAGAAGGGATGTGACAGCTATGCACATTTTCAACAAGATGTTTACAATGAGGCTCAAATGTCCTTTTTAACATAAAGAATTAATGAGAAAATCCTAAACATCCAAATCCCTAAACCCAGAAGATGAAACGCCAAACAATTTGTGTGCCTCGATGGGGGTAGTTGATACATCAACTTCTCGAGGGCGTAACTTTTGCATACGATCTCCATTTGAGGCACATGATAGCTCAATGGAAAGAGTTCTTCGAGGATTACAACTTTTGGGTAGGGCTAGGGAATGTCATTGGGAATCCTTGAGTTTGGGACTTGAAAAACTGTAGAAAAGCTACCTACATTTCATCTTGGAATCTAATTTGATTTCATCATTTTACACCATATCTAATAAGTTGTGCATATATCTCTAATCATTCATCCTATTCTATAGATTGTTTTCTTTCTTGATTTCGATTACAATTAACATTCCATGAGAGGTAAGCATTATCTTGCACACAACCATAAATATTTTTTGAGAGGGTACCAAAAAGGAGAATTAAAGGCATGCTTTCGAGAGAGAAGGATGCTAGATTCCTAACTTTCTCAATTTTGATTCTATATAACTCCTATGACATAACTCCTATGATAGAGTTTCATCTATGACATGCCAATAATGTGTTTAACATGGGATGCACAATCACTAGAACCTTTTCTCAACTTTAGAACCCTCTAATGATTGGATGAAGGCATCATATATTCATGAAAAAAGATTTGGACTAGTCTATTAACCACTCCAATTAACTTCATATCAGAATTAGACAACCTGTCAATGAAGGTCTAATAATTTGTTTATCTTGGGTTAAGGTTTTCTCTTCTAATATAATAGTTTCGAATCATTTTGGTACATAATTTAAAAATGTGAGATCTGTTTGTCAACAAGTGACATTTTCTTGTGGTCTTGTTTACAATCGATTTTGACAATACACAACGGGATACATTATGATATTTAAAATGAATATTTTTTCCAATTGTATTAAATGCACCTTGAAGATTTCTAACAACACGATTAGCGGTCTCGAAACTTTTAACTTTCCTTATGATGAGAATTTTCCTAGAAACAACTAAACTGTGTGATTTTAAAAAGGCTACAAATAATTGACATTTAGATGCATCACTTTTTTTAATTTAAAATAATCTTTAATAATTTTGTTTCACCCTCAATCAATAGTTCATTTAGGTAACTTACCTTTAAGGATCAATAGAGCCACTTAATCCAATGAACATGTCTTGGATTTCTTCTTCATCCAATGAAATGGAGTCCAATCACTGTGGGAGAACATAATATTGAAGGAGTTGGCACTCTACCTCTAGAGTATCGATCCTTTGCACCTATTGATAAATTAAATTCATGATATTTATAGTACTCACAATGCTGGTTTTCTCATATTTAACCATTTTGGTGAAACGTTTCCAAGAGGCATTGTTTTTGGCCTATATAAGATCTATGTGTCACCTCATAACCTTATTTACATCCCTCTAGCTTGTGTTGTTCATCTTTTCCTCACACAAGAAGAACCTAGAAGCCCAAAACTAGATAACTCCCACTTCAAAGGTGTCAATGCCTACTCTGCTGAAATTTGCCTAAAAGAAGTTAATTATATTCCCAGAAAGGAGAGTGGGAAGGAAATTACCATCATAGAAATTGACTACCAAAGAATGTGGCTAGAAACCAAGGGCTTTCCTGGAATAAACTGACATACATTCCAGTATCTAAAAATAAGATCTTTCCAAGGTCACCACCCTCGCACACTTATCTCCACCTTCCAACCTAGTATACTCATGCTAGAATATACCCCCAACCACATTAGAAACTTCTAAATCCACACACAAAGCCCTTAGCTTAACCTCCACTAGCACAAAACCATATATGAAGAACCCCTACATCACATTTTTCCCACATGCCATCTTAAATGTATCCATCTCGACAAATTGAAGACCACTAGAGATTCCAATGCTTACCAAATGTGAGAGCTACCTAATGTGCCTTCCATCCAATTCATACATTGTCCCACTCCTATTGATCCTTAAATATGATGATATGACTATCAATATGGTATGGGAGAGTATCCAAGAACCACATTTTTGCAACATGAACTAGGAATGATTAAACCTTTTCAAAATCATTGATTATTTCATTAAGCTCCCATCAGACATGGTAGAATATTACCTTTTCAAAACTTCTAAGGTATTTGCGAATTCTAACAATAAGGTTACTCAAATCATTTTTTGTTGGATTGGCACTATTTCTCATGGCTTTGATCACCAACATTAAATCCTCTAACACAATAATATATTTGAGACCCTCTCTTTTGGATATGTCCAGTACTTTCCATAGCGAGTATGCCCTAGCTATATTGTTGGAGACATTCCCGATCCCCTAGGAATATTATGCAATTTGGTTTCCTTTAGGATAAAAAAGGCTCGTCCCCACACCTACCTCCCATCTACACTATAGTTTATCATAGTAAGGTTTTTGAGGTGGGTTTTATCATATCTCATCTTCTCAACATATTTTGGTTGATTTTAAGAATATGAGAGGACTGAAATGTTTGTTTTTAGGGAAAACTAAGGTTCATATTCCATGTTATCTCTATTTCATAGTTTGATTTTGTCCACCAAAGTAGATTTCATTGGTTGTGGATAGTGACTACAATGAATCTATCTGGTATGGAATGCCATTTAGGTTGAGGGATAATAAAGTTCCTTTAGACCATTTCTTAGTGACTATGCGTACAATTGGAATAGAATAATAACATGGGAAAACACTATAAGAAATATACATAATTGTTAAAATATCAATCCACACTCAAAACAAGGCTTACTATTAAATAAAGACGTAACATAGAGATATAGGAACTCCATGCCCATTACATGATATGAAACTTATTTAGAACATGGGTGGATATTATTTTGTACTGTAAATCAAATTTGAACTTATGTGGCATGTTTTATAAGGATTTTTAATCATGATAATTTTGAATATAAAACAGGTCTCAACTCTAATGCAAAATTGTTATTGAATTTTAATGAACCATGCTTGAGAATCCCATAGAAGAAGAATGTTATGATATGATTTGATAACACTTTATTTGATCTCAATGTTCAACAATATCATAAATCATGAATGTTATGATATGATTTGATAACACTTTATTTGATGTCAATGTTCAACAATATCATAAATCATGAATGTGAACGAATTTTAGTGTTTTGAATTATAATGAGATCCTCTATCCATTATGTAAATGCATTTAACTATTCCCAAGCACACTTTACATAGGATTATCACTTATTTATTTCTTGCAAGTTTGTGTTACACACTATTGAATATCTTTTCTCAAATATTTAACAATATAGATATTATCCAAATCTATTGTAAATGATACATAACCAAATGCATATTGACATCCTCTAATAACAACCTCCCACTTGTATGAATCGTGGCATTAAAGTAAAATTTAATACCATTGTCACCCATCACACTCTTGCAATTTTACAACTAAAATATCAGTTTCATCATCCAACTCCTTGTCCTCATTCTTGAATCTCTCATAGATTTTTGTCTATGGCATGCGAAGAAAGTGTTCAATCTGGGGTTCACAATATCTAGAACCTCCTCTCAACTTTCGCACATCCTTTTGATTGGATGAATGGCTCATATATCCATGTCATAAATTCTAGACTAGTCCCTTAACCACTAACATTAAGTTCATGCTAGAACAAGGCAACCTACCAATGGAGGCCCAATAATCTATCTGATCTAGGTTGTCCAAGATTTCTCTTTTAATAAAATACTTTCAAATCATTTTGGCACTTACTTTAAAAATGTTAGATGTATGTGTCAACAAGCTCCATTGTCTTTTATACTTGTTTACAATCGATTCTAACAATACACAATGGGATACACTATGATATTCTAAACAAGGTTCTTTCCAACTGTATTAAATGCAGCCTGAAGATTTCTAACAACATGATTAGTGGTGTCCAAAATTTTAAATGTCCTTATGATGAGAAGTTTCCTAGAAACAACTAAATTGTGTGATTTTAACAAGGCCAAAAAAACTTGACATTCAGATGCATCATTTTTTTATTTAAAATCATCCCAAGAAGGGTTCTAATGGGGTGACTTGTGTTGTCTTCGCGAGACATAGAATGGAAAAGGGTTGTATGAGGAAGACCTACAAAATATTCTGGGTTAGTTTGTACAAGATCCTTGGGATAGTTTTGGGCATGAGGTTGTTTTTTCTTAATTAATTTTTATTCTTGTAATTGATACACAGGTATAGTTCGCACTCTCCCCATTATATTATATTATATTATATGTAGAATTCTTATATATGGAATGAGGGTGTTAGGAACCTAGCTTGGATTCCACCTATCCCCATATTTTTTGTACTTGTGCAGTTTTTCTATGTGTTTGAATGTTGTTTTTCGCTTCTAAGTGTAATATTGGATAAGTGTAGTGTTTCTATGGAAATGTTTTATGCCACGATTAGACATTAGCCTATAGTGATTTCTGAATAATCTTAAGTTGACTAGGACTTGGTTCATCTAAGAATTGTATCATGAGGTGCACTTATGGGTAGGCTGTAGGTGAAGCGACATATTCTACTTGTAGTAGGTGTAGGTTGTCCAAGCCACTACAACTGAGGCAAGGAAATGTTGCATGACCACATGTGCCAAAATGACTTGGGCGTAAAAGTTAATGCACTGAAAAATTCTATACCAATTGCGGTTCCATGACACAAGCCCTCTTAGGTAGTCAAAATGATCCCTAAAACTCCCAGGTATAATTGAAAAAGGTTTTTTCATAGATTCTTTCCCAAATGAGCATGGCCAACAACTAACCATCATCTATAATTGAGTGTAAATGATAGTAAAATACGAAAATATTTCCTTACAAATAGCATGAATCCAATGTTCATGCCAACTTGCCTTGTTTACCACATTTGTATGCACAAATTTTTTCTTGACTTTGCAAGGAAATTTATATCAAGAGGTAAACCATATTATAGAGCCACAAACAAACACTAAGCCTAAAAGAATAATGGGAAATAATTTTTTCTATAAGTGTCACCCATGATTATCATTTCCAGATTACAACTCATGTGCTACTATGTGGAGAGGGTTGAAAACTAGAAGTGTCTCACATTACAAATGACCCATGACCATCATTCACACAAATAATGGTGAATTTTCGTAATGTCATGGTCATTGGTTATAGACTAAGGATCCACCTTCCTTAAATCATATATCTAGTGCATGATGAAGAACCCCTAGAAATGATCATTGAATGAAATTTATCTACTGATCCTTGAAGGTAAGTTACGTAAATTAATTCTTAATTGGTAGTGAAAAATACTTACTAAAGACTATTTTAGATCAAAAAATGATGCATCTAAATGTCATTTATTTGTTTCCTTGTTAAAATCTCATAGTTTATCCATTGCTTGGAAAGTTTTGAGCATAAGTATAGTTAAAAGTTTACAGATCACTAATCATGTTGTTAAAAATCTTCGTGTTTCATTTAATTCAATTGGAAATAATATTTGTTCAAAATATCATGATGTGTCCTATCATGTATTTTTAGAATTGATTGTAAACAAAACCACACAACAATTCCACTTGTTGAAACATACATCTGACATTTTTAAAGTAAGTGCTAAAATTCTTTTAAAGTATTCTATTAAAAGAAAAATCTTAGGCAACCTAGGTAAAAAAGACTATTGAGCCTTTATTGCTAGGACACCTTGTTCTAACATGAAGTTAATTGGATTGGATGAGGGACTAGTCCTAAATTTTTAGCATGAACATGTGAGGCCTTCATCTAATCAAAAGGATGTGTTAAATTTGAGAATAGGTTCTATTGACTATAAGCCCTATATTAAACACTTTCTTGACATGTCATAGACAAAAATATATGAGAGATTCAAGAATGAGGACAGGGAGTTGGACTTTAGCCAAAAATATTTCAAGAAATGAAAACCTTGGTATGTTTGAATATTCATACACAATAACACATGCTATTGTATACACCAAATAGGATTTGGTTATTATTATGACATATATACACATCCATCATGTTTTTCATACTAACCATATGCAAGAATTATCACACACACTACCACCATTTTCATCAATATATTGTATTCATAGCATTAAGTGTCCAAGGCTTGATGGAAAAAAATATTATACAAAATATGTTTTAGATGGGACATGTCCCAGGCGCAATGGATTTTCATTATTAACCCAAAACATTCATGAAAGTGACAACGATGAATTTCAAAGGATGGTGGTTGACATGAAAACCTTCAAATATGTTACTTATGAAGTAGATAGTGGAAAAGAAAGAAAATATATAGAATTGGTGATGTCCCAGGCCAGTGTTGTGTACTTAAAGGGAATACAGTACAAGAAGGTGTTAGAAATTAAATAGATGTGCTCATTTTTTCATAGAAAATATAGCAATATTGTCACCCAATCATAGGCCAAAGCCACCCCCGAGCACCTTAACCTTGATAGATATAATAATTCCAGAAGAAAACCCTAGAACCAATAGCCAACCAAGGTAGCGTACTTCTCTCCAAATCTAGCGCACCATGCAGAGAGTCCAAACCATAACTAAGACAGAAAGTCCAAACCATAACCAAATGACCAAGTCACTACTACATCAGTTGTATCTCTCCTCGATTCATGCACACCACTTGTCCTTATGCAGTTGTGAGAGTGAGTGAGTACAAATGAGCTCTAGTGCCCTCTATTTATATTGCTCCAAGTCACTTAACTAAGATGACTTCTTCTTTTAGAGGTTAACACTTAAATATTAATTCTTTTATTGAGCCAACATGTCTTCTAGGGTTTCTACATATATGTTGAGGGTTTCTCTTGCTTCCCAGAATATTCTTGTCTTGTAAAAGGTTACACGCAGAGGTTAATACCTCCCTCAACTACCATAATATCAAAACTCCCTCCTATCTAGGGAGGTATTAAAGGAAATGGTCTTGAGAACAAACATACCATTCAAAAAGTAGCATCATCATAACCGAACAGGGTATATCATGATCACATAGATCAACTTACGAGAAACATCACCACTATCAACATCATCTGATAGCGTCAAGTCCATCATCTCTAGAAGCAATACTCCACATGAGTAATCAGGCATGATGATGAATAAGTCACTCACTCCTCAGAGTGATACAAGGACCATTATTGTAATTCCGACATACGTCCTAGAAGAAAGACTGTCCCAACAGATGTTGAAATCCATGCCATGGGAAACATAGACCATTCCTATAGGAATGTTAGCCTCAGACTATTTTATAATCGGGTCATATGTACCATATAGATACATCTCTACCTATATGCCATAGAAACTATCGATCTTGAACCATTTTCCTAATCGGGCCAAAATTTGTGCCTTAGGAAAATACCAGGCCATGATACATCAACAAATTGTCAACCTGGACCATTCTCCACAGAGAGAATTCATCTCCACGAGAAATTTTTTCTTTCTATACCATTCACTTCCTGGAGAATGTATGTCCACCAACACACTGATTATCCATCTAGCTGGCAATCAACTCCAACACTACTAGTAGTCTCCATAGCACTCATATAGTAGCATACTTCTACTATAATTCCATCCAATAGAACACAACTGTGTATATCCATAGTAGTATACAACTACTATCCATTGGTACAAAACCACTCCTAGTAGCACAAGGATACTAACTAGTGACACACAGTCACTATCTGTGGATCACATCCACCACAGTAGAATACAACTACTTTCCAGAGATACACAGTCTCAAAAACAATCATATCATATGATATCAAACTGCATAAACAATATCATGATACAAATTGAGTCATTTGGTCCATTCTTCCACTCACATTTGTGATATCTTGAAGAGCATCTTCCCTTAGAAAGTAAAAGATCAGCCATGGGAAATTTGGACTATTCTTCCCAAGCATAGAAGAATAAATTTACCTAATTTCGGATCCTGGACCATTCACCTAACTGGACCATTCCTCTAGCACTAATCATAGTGCAACCTGGAGAGAATGAGTCTACCCTATGGAATTGTTGTCCCTAGTTTCAGAACCTAGAGCATTCACCTAACTGGGCCATTCCTCTGGCACTAATCACAGTGCAACCTGGAGAGAATCAGTCTTCCCTAGGGAATGATTGTTCGAACCATTTCATATGGAAAAGACTGTGTTGCACCAACCTTTTATAACATACCATTATTTGAAACTACTCACAATTGTGATATTTGAAAGAATGATTTCTCAGAGAGGTGGACCATTCTGCTTGACCACTACCCAGATTCATTTCTAAGAATAATGATTGTTCTAGGCTATTCCCTCACACTAGACACAAGGGTAATCACTTTCTATGGTACATCATAAATCTATCAAACCATTTTCATTACGAAAATGACTTTCTGATCTGGACCATTTTCCAAACTAGAAAAATGGTTATCCATCAGAAATCTTGGGCCACTTTCCGAACTAGAATTTGACTGCCCAACCTGGACCATTTTACGAATTGGAAAATGACTTCCCATAAATCAATAACATATTAGTGCTCCCTCCCAACCTGGGTGTAATCTCTTCCTTTTCCAATAAGGAATTCATCCCCATGAGTACAATCTTATCCCTTAAGTACACAAAAATTTCATCTTCGACAGAGGATTTACCAAAATATCAACTATCTGTTCAACTATGAAGATATACTCGAGAACCAATTATCCCCTCTAGACTCTATCATCAAGAAAATAATACTCGCTCTCAATGTGCTTCGGCCTTTCAAGGAACACCAGGTTATCTGAAAGATTCGCACAACTTTTATTATCACAATATATCACGGTCTAATCCAACACTTGATCAAATAGTCAAGAAACCATATTACAGAGCGACATTGTTTTCGTACAAGCATCACAAGATGTGATATAATATTATTTTGCAGTGTTGATTGTAACATACATTTTTTTCATGCTAGCCCATGACATCGTGGAAAATCTCAAACTGAAACATATCCAAGTAACACTTCTTCTGCCAACTGCACTACCTTCCCAATCTGAATCGATAAATCCATGCAGTTGTATATCATAACTCAAACCTCCCACAAAGAAAATATCTAGTTGAGTATTCTCCAAGTACATTAATGAGACAATCAATTGTTGATAAATAGACAATTCTACTGGATCATAGTCTCTCAACTTCTTTAGATCTTTCATCATGAGACTTTCCATGGATTTGCAATCCATCATCCCAAACTTCTGAAGAACCATTTCAATATAATTCTTATTTCATAGGAAGTTTTCACCACGCTTTTGTTGTACATGAGAGAATCTGTACCAAGTTTTTCTTGATTCCATACAAGGTCTTCTTCCATCTGCATACAAGGGTCTATTTTTGGTATACCTCAAAACCTTGAGGTTTATCTACAGACACTTCTTCTTCAATTAATATATTGAGAAGAACATTCTTTACATTCATTTTATGTAAACTCCAACCCATGGATACTGCAAGAGATATAATGGATTAGGTAGAGGTATGTTTGGTTAATGGAACAAGCTATCAACATAGTCTTGTCCCTCCTTCTGGGAGAGCCCTCTATCCCTGAGTCTTGCCTTTTATCTATCAATGCTTAAGTATTTTTCACAATTGCTCACATACATTGATCTTCATCAAAGCTTCCTTCCATTCCTTCTACTTGACTGCTTCTAGTGGGTTCAAACTTGGTTCAATTGGTTTTTCTAAATTTTATTTATTTCTTGGAATCTTCATGTCCTTCCTCATGTTTCTCTTAAATGTTGGAGTCCTATGGAATATTCCATAGATTACATGCACTTCTTTCCTGAAGGCTCCAAGTTTTTCCCTCCTCCATAGGAACATAAATGTAGATGGACAACCAAGGATATCCAAGGCTTCTTTTCGAAGAAGAATTCTTCTAGAGTCAAACTGAACACATGTTTCTTATCATGGCAACTACTTTTAATGAGGAACATGGATATATTCTTCATAGTCTTTACGGATTATTCTTCAATGGATAATATCATTGGGGATTAGCTCCCTCCTAATCCCAGCTTCATGCCTGAATGAGAAATATGCATGCTCTTCTTTTGGAATTCTATGATAAGCTCCCTACATATGACAGAGTCCATGCTTTTGTCTGCTACATCTCTCTTTTCTTTCTGCAAAGTGTCACAAGCATGTTCTGGTTCCCTTTTGATTCCTGACTTCCTTCGATTCTAACTCCTATGAGTCTCTTTAAGTTTGTTTCTATATGTTCTGATTGGTTCCCATCTGGAAGTTGTGTCATCCTTATAAACTTCTACTATGATATCTTCTGCAATTATTGTTCATCACAAGGGTACCTTCCTTGAACAAGAACAGCAAGAGAAAACAAGAAATATCTATCTAGAGGAGATGTTAGTTCATCTTGCAAACAAGTATAGTAAACATCTATATCAATAGTATCGATATGTAGTCAAGTATTCATTGCACCTAGCAATAGTAGAACCTTTCAAAGACTTCTTTTTCAATTTGTAATGTAGCAACTATCACCCTTGATATATACAAATTTTAACAATTTAATCAAACATGGAACCTGAAGCCTCACTTGCTATGGAGGGTGCGCTTGTTATTCTAAATGCACTAAATCCAAGATTACAACTTGGAAAATATCTCTAGTACTTTCCCTGCAAACACACTCATGTTTTTGTATATGATATAACTTGCATAGAATATACAAGTGCATACCTTTGAAACCTTGTAGCATTATCTAGCTTATTTTCCAATTTGAAACTAGATACCATCTTGAAAAGAAGAGATTAGAAACTCAATCAGAATATTCAATTATTAGAACAATCTAGAAACTCTAAAATTTCAACTTTGACCACAAAATCAATTTAACCATAAGTCAAAATTTGACTTTGAATTTGACCATTCAACCTTTGACCTTGACAATCAAACTTTGACTTTGACTTTGACTGGAAATTTAAAACCAAAATTTTTGCTAGATGAGAGTACCAAAAGGTGCACTAGGATAAGTAGCACTAGGATGTAAATTAATTAGGCCAAATGTTTCATCATAAGTGCCCGAACACAAGGGTTAGGGTTTTTTGCAGATACATAATTAGAAAACCTATATGCAACTGTAACTGGTGCCACAACAAGCCTAACAAATAACTTCCCAATCTATCTTCCAGTGGTTAGACTATCTGAAGATAGTGTGGGCCCATAATTTATTAGAAATTAAAGAGATTTTCTTGTTTTTCCATGGTAAATATAGAAATATTGTCACCCAACCATAGGCCAAAGCCACCCGTGAGCATCTAAACCTTGAAAGATAGAATAATTCTAGAAGAAAACTCTAGAAGCAATAGCCAACCAAGGTAGCGTACTTACCTCCAATTCTAGTGCACCAAGCAGAGAGTCCAAACCATAACCAAGGCATCAAGTCCAAACCATAACCAAAAGACCAAGTCACTACTATCGCAGCTGTAGCTCTCCTCCAGTCATGCACACCACTTGTACTTATGCATTTGTGAGAGTGAGTTAGTAAAAATGAGCTCTAGGGACCTCTATTTATACTACTCCAAGTCACTTAACTTGGTCGAATTATTATTTTAGAGTTTAACACTTAAATATTAATTCTTTTACTGAGTTGACATGTCTTCTAGGGTTTCTACACATCTATTTTGGGTTCCTCTTGCTTCCCAAAATATTATAGTCTTGTCAAAGGTTAGATGAAGAGGTTAATACCTCCCGCAACTACCATAATATCAACAACAAGAAGGGTTGAGTCACTTGTAATACATATTTGAAACTACATGGTATTGCAAGCCTAATCCCAAAGGTCTCATGCTTAAACATTATGAACAATTTTCATTGTCTTGGCCGTATTTCCATGACAAATTCGATGATGAGGTTTTCACTGAAAATGCCCAAAGTTGGGATGATGTTGTTGAGATAAAAATTTAACCCAATATGACTATTTTCAAAACTCTCTCCATAGACAAAAAAGTAGAAGTCACAACACAAATTGTTTCAACTATTGTCTAGGGTGTGATAGTTGAGAGGGAAATTGAAGAAGGTAGGAGAGTAGAATAAATTTGAATGAAGGATGAATCTTAGTGTATAGTCATTGAAGAAGAGAAAAATAATGCATCTCAGGAGTAGGAACTTCAAATAAGAACAAAATATTTTCTACATATAAAATAGGCTGAACATATTTCTTAGGAAGAACTTGCACAAAGAAGAATCAGGTAAGATTCAAAACAAAGTAAGGAGGATCTAAAGGAGTAAAGAAGAAAGGAGAAGGGGGAAATGGCCAAAAATAAAAAGTGGAGAAACAAGCATGAAATAAAAAGGAAGAAACATCCAAACATATAGAAGAAACTCAACTATCAATAGACGAACCAATTGGTCTTCTAAAGGTTGTTCCTTGCACAAACATTCCCCCTCAAGTGTAACACACTCGACCCCTAAGTACCCTTTCTAATGATGGAGAATCACAATTTATATCACTTTAATCATTTTGAATCCCCTTTCATAGCTCTCCATCCTCGTCTACTCAACCGTAGCTTTCTAATGACTACTACCAAGCTCAAATCCGAGATCTGGATTGCAAATTATGGCCTTCCAAAGCTCTTCGGTCGTTATTAGTCCAGGACCACATGGGACCCACGTGGGTCCATCTCATTCATACCATCTACTGATTCTTACGTCCACGGTGGAAGTCCATCCACCATCCAATCCAATGGCAATACTTGAACCTCATTTAAAATAGTGGCTAGAGGGGGGTTTAACATTCGGCGCTAAACACCCCTTTTCCTTTCTACACACCTATCCCCTGGAGTATGAATTCTCGAAGTTATGAAGGAGCCTGAAATATCACCATGTGGCTCCGACCTTTTGAACTTCCGGTTTACCTATGACACTCCACCCCAAACCTTCGGAGTCTCAAAGTCTCAGACTCCCAAAGGGTTCACCCTTGCACAAGGTGACGTATTAAACACGGAGGTTAGGACATGTGGGTCACGAGTACTCCACCCACCAATAATCCACTAGAATACCTACCGGGGGGGTGACACATGGTAGGGAAGAGATGACACGCGACCCCTTCAGTGGGTGACACATGTTATGTTTTTAACGGGCACATAGGGACTTTGAAACGTACAAATCCATGTGATATGTGGAACGTCAATCATGGGGCCATGTCTCCTTGGGTGATGTTAGTGTGCCATGTCACTCTAGATTGATGGAATGTATATTCTCTTATATCTCATGGTTGAGACGTGTCCATGTAGATCGATTGAACTATGACCTCTATTACTTTGTAACTTTTTCATTTGGGGAATTCAATGTGTGGTTTCATCCTTTCTCTTGGAGTGGTAAACGTTGTGCCAACCTCCACATGGAATCCAACAACCAGGAAGGATCCCTAAGCATCCATATATCTATGGTTCACATTAATTTGCAACATCGGCTTTTGAGTGTTTCGGCATTATGGGATCTCCATTCTCCTGAAGTAGGACTTCACCAAAGTACTGTATGTGAGTCCCTCCAATGGTTGATCAGATGGTTAAGAGGGGTTCTCAATGGACTCCCCAGATACATGGCTCATATCAATTCGTAACTGTGACGTTCATGGAATTTGGTGCAAAAACACCTCTTTTCTCCTGAAGTAGTCAACGTCATACTTACCTCGATGTAGATCCAATGACCAAGGTGCTCCTGAATACCCTTGGATTAGCGGATCACGATACTTCACAATTGGTAAGTGGGTCAGGGTTTAATGGTGGGACAAGACTATCTACCATGGTTAGGGAAACCGCCATAGATTGGTTAACCTCATGGTTAATTGTGTCAATGTGTTTCCTTCGACCGATTTGCAAACGGTAGGGTCGTAGCATCCCGAAGCTCCAAACTCTCGGAGTTCCAAATCCAAAAAGGCTTAGCTCCTTTCGGGCCTAGAACGGGGTTACCAAACCTTGGTCCCATGGGTCCTCCAAAAATTCTCATGGGCTACACACTAATCTCTTAGCCGTGAATTAGTTAAGGATATGGACATGAGCCCTTAGTCATACAGGTGAGGGATATGAAGGAGGCACCCTCCTTCCACATAGTTCTAAAGTAGTATTCTGGTGAAGGTGATTTCGAGAGGTCAGGGGGACTTACGTATTCCAGTTAACTTGAACCAGACTATCACATGATTCAGGACCCATAACTCTCTAGATAATAATTTGAGGCAAACAAAAGACCATTCAAAAGCATGGGTTCATGGGAAAATAATAAATATTTCTACCTTAATCATTCATTACAGAATGTATTCATAAACATCCATATTCAATAATCATTTCCATTTCAGTACATAGAGTATGGAAATACTTATCAGAAACCAGAGATCATGAAGCGACTGCTGAAAGAAGTGCATATTTCCACCCAAATGTATGCACATCCACTCCTGAATGGATTTACCGCTGGCCACCCCCTAGCTAAATCATGATGCTTTAAGAGAGACCTTTTCTTCTTTCTCATCCATAGTTAGGGATAAAGGTTACTCTCCTCCTCCCATAGGACCCTAGAAAATGGTTTCTTTGTACCAATCAAGGAGGTCTGCAACAAGTACTTCCACAGTTACTCATCAGCCTCGTTTATCAGCTTGGATTGAAAAATATGGAAACAGTTTCTTGTGCCAAGAACTAGCTTGTTTCTCCATTCTCCTTTGAACCAGAGAGTGGCAATCACTCTCTTCTATTCTGGATATTGGTCTCTCAACTCTGCTTCCTCGCAGATCTTCATCTGCCCCCTGATTAATTCATTTCTTTCATTCCTTATCAATATTTCGTGGGTCTGAATTCCCCCAAATCATGGTCAAGTCTGGAAGCCTTACAGATGGGTATTTTTCCCCATCTCCTCTTTAACTCTTGAGGAGGCTTTTCCAACTACCATCCTGAATGGTAATTCATTTCTGGATTAAAGGAATGTTCTGGGTCTGACCAATTAAGTCGAGTGAGGTACTAGGATAGTGGGGGTCATCTCAACCATTTCTGGTTCCCCTCATCATCTCTCTCAGAGCATCATGATCTATCTTGGAAAACCCCCCTTTTCAACAATTAATAAACACCATCCATATTTAATTAATAAAAGAAAATAAATACATTACCTTTTACAAAAAAAGGTTCATCAAACCCAACATTCACACATATTTAGTTTACCACATTCTTTTGGAAAGTTATTATTATATTTATAATTTGGGGGCAATAGGGGTATTACAATCTTCTCCCCCTTAAAGGAACACCATCCTCGATGTTCTACCTGCTCATGTGCTCTGTATGTATAGAAGTAAATAAAAATGGGTATTCTCGTTTCATGGCATCCTCCATTTCCCATGTAGCCTCATCTATACCAAAGTGTTTCCATTGCACCTTGACCTGTGCAATTGTTCTGTTTCAGAGTGGGATTTCCTTCCTACCTATTATGCATTGTGGTTCTGGAATTATTATCCCTCTCATTCCACCTCAATCACAGACCAATCAATTATATGATTAGATTCGTGTACATATTTCTTTAGTAAGGAAACATGGAAAACATTATGTTCCTTCACTATGGGAGTAAGTGAAAGTATGTATGCTACAGGTCCCAATCTATCCAAAATTTCAAAGGGTCCAAAATATCAAGGTGCCAGCTTGGCACGAGCTCCCATTCTCAAAGATAGTTTCCTAGGTCTAACTCAGAGATACACATGATCCCCTTCTTTGAACTATCTAGAAGTCTTTTTCATGTCTATTCTGAGCTATTTTCAGATTCTATTTTATCTGAACTACTTGTTTCTCTATTTCTTTTAGCATATCTGGCCTGATTGTAATTTTTTCTACTGGGTTATACCAATTGATTGGAATATTTCATCGTCTACCATAGAGGCAAATTCTACTAGTCATAGGTAGTCTTCCCACTTCTTGAGTTGATGCATCACATGCATCCTTAGCATGTCCTCTAACATTTGGTTTACCCTCTCTGTCTATCCATCGATTTGAGGGTGATAGGTTGTACTAAATAGAAATTTAGATTCGAAGCCAACAAGTAGATAGTTCCAAAATGTTGAATTAAATTTTGTATCTCGGTTAGATATGATTTCCTTAGGAATTCCATGCAGTCTAAATATTTCCTTCATGAAAATATTGGCAATATCTATTTCCTTGCAAGTTGACTTGATGGGAATTAAGTGAACATCCTTGCTCAATTTTTCCACAACTACCATGATGGAGTCATTTTGTTTGGTTGATCTTGGTAACCCTGTGATGAAATTCATGGAGATGGTTTCCCATTTCCATTCTAGAATTGGTAGGGGCTGCAATAGTCTTGTTGGATGTCGGTTATCTGCCTTAACTTGATGACATTCTAGAGATTTGGCCAAGAAATCATCTATGTCCTTTTTCAGTCTAGGCCAATAGAATAATTTCCTAGTGGATGTGATCATCTTATGATAACCAGGATGACCAATGTATGGTATTTTGTGTAGTTAATACATCTTGAACCTATTCAAGTCATCACAATTTGGAATGTACAACCTACCTTTGTAAGTTAGCAAGCAATCATTCATCAATTGATAACCCTCATACTTCATCCCTTCGGGCTCTTGTTCTCAGTATCATTTTACAGTATTGAAAAATGCATTTTATTATTATGCACTTTTGACTCTCTTTGGCATCCGATTCATAGGTGATTATATATGCTAAGTGAATCACTTTCATACTCCTTCTAAGGGTATCGCCGACCCTATTTTCTTTTCCTTTGATATGTTTGATTTCAAAATCAAACTTACTAAGCATATCCATCCATCTAGCTTGTCTAGCATTGAGTTTTGGTTGATCAAACAAATATCTCAACCCACTATGGTCTTTCATAAGCACAAATAATCTACCTAGGAGGTTGTGCCTCCACATTTTTAAAGCATGTACTATGGTAGCCAATTCTAGATCATAGGTCACATAATTGATTTCATGCTAATTCAATTTTCTAGATTCATAGCAAATTACATGTCCTTATTGCATAAGGACTCCTTTGAGCCCTTCCTTGCAGGCGTCTATACACACCAATAATTCCTTATTTGGGTTTGTAATCTTCAACATAGTTGCATTGGTCAAAAGGTATTTCATCTCTTGGAATCTCTCTTCACATTCTGGTGTCCAAATGAATTTAACTCCCTTTTTCTGAAGGGATGTGATTGGGAAACAAATATTGGAAAATCCCTATATGTACTTCCTATAGTATCGTGCTAGGCCCATAAAGGATATGATATCATATACATCCTTTCATGTAGGCCAATCCATAATGGATTTGATCTTGTCAGGATCAACTTCCACTCCTTCTTTAGAAATAACATGGCCTAGGTAATGGACTTGTTTCTCGAAAAAGTCACACTTACTAAATTTAGCATAGAGTTGGTTCTCTCTTAGAAATTGGAGCACTACCTTGAGATGTTCTTCATTATCTTCCCTATTATTGGAATAAATTAGGATATCATCAATGAAAACCAATACAATTTTGTTCAAGAATTTACAGAGTACATTATCCATTAAGCACATAAAAGTGGTTGGTGCATTGGTAAGTCCAAATGGCACCACCATAAATTAATAGTGACCATATCTTGTCCTAAAGGATGTTTTGTGGATGTCTTCATCCTTAATTCGGACCTGATGGTATCCAAACCTCAATTAAATCTTGGAGAATATTGTAGCACCCCTTAATTGGTCAAACATGTCATTGATCCTTGGCAAGGGATACTTATTCTTAATGGTCATATAATTGAGTTGTCCATAGTCTATGCAGAATCTAAGTTTTCCATCCTTATTTTTCACAAAAAAGTTTAGTGCTCACCATGGGGAGACACTAGGCTGAATGTATCCTTTGTCCCACATCTCCTTTAGATGTAGTTTGAGCTCAACTAGCTCTAGTTTACTCATTCTATAGGGTGTTCTAGACACTGGCACCACTCCTAGTGCAAGTTCTATTGAAAATTCAATATCCCTTATTGGAGGTAGTCTTGGTACCTATTCTGGAAATACATATTTATACTCTCTTAATATCGGATGGTCCTCTATGCTTGGTTTATTGTCCTCAACATATTTCAACACTTGTATTTCATATAAAGGGCATCCTTTTCTGCAATATTTCTTCACTTGAAGGGATGATATTTGTCTCACTGAGACAAGATTTTGAACTATTTGTAGGGTTATTTTTATCCCTTATTTATATTCACACTCTAAAGTTTCATTGTAATAGTCTAACTTGGTTTTACAGGTAGCCAACCAGTTCATGCCAATCAGCAGGTCATAAGATCCTAAAGGAAGCATATTTAAGGTTCCTTGGGTGGGCAATCCATTCATAATAAATTGGTATGCTGGTATGACCTCTGCTACTTTTATTTTGGTTCCAGTGGCTAGTTGTACCAGCCATGATTTAACTTGTTTAACTTGCTACAATTTGCATTTCTCAATAGTTTGAGGGGAAACATAACTCAAATTAGAACGAGGGTCAATTACAATGGAAACTAGTTGGTTGGAAATCATACCTTCCATCTCCACCATTAATATTGGTAGTCAACTTGTCTATTATCCAAGGTTGCATAGATTTGTGGCATTCTCCTAGCCACATCATTGACTGTGGTAGCCTCTTGGATGTTGTATACCCTCCTATTGTTTTTTTGCCTATGTGGATAGTCCCTCAAAATATGTTCATCTCCACAACTGCAACATTTCAAAGGCTCTCTCTTTATGTTATTATTCTTACTTGGGGATAATCCAAAGGGTTTATTACCACTCTGAGATGGAAAATTCTTCTGATATACAATTCTAGTAGGAAGGCTCATCCTAGAAATTTTCCCATGGTTCTTAAATATTGAGGATTTAAACCCCTTGCTTTTGAATCCCAAATTACTTTTGTTATTCCAGTCTTCATGAGGTCATGTCTTATCTTTGAATTTCTCATAGAAATACCTTGCCTTCTAGATAGTATCTTCTAAGATATTGGGTTCATCAAATTAAATTATGTCCTAGTAGGACTAAGGCAGGCCACTAATGAATCATTGCAGCTTTACCTTTTCATCCTTTATGACATACCTCATCAACTCAAGAAATTCGTTGATATATACATCTATTGTGAGTTGTCCCATCTTGAGTTCATAGAACTCCTTGGTCTTCCCATCGAAGTATTTCTCTGATAGATAGTTCTTCTTGAATTTTTTCTCAATTTTCTTCTATGAAAAGTCCTTCTCATGGATTCCTTTCACATTCCTAAGGTCTTCCCACCAAATGGAGGCATTTCCATTCAAGTTGAAAATTTTTATTCGAGACTTTAAGTTTTCAAAGTAGTCATGGACTCAGAAGTACTTATTCAAGCCAAGTATACAAACTTCTTCTTCTTCCCCATTTTTAATTTCTCCATTGAATGTGGTTGTTTTTTCTTTCTTAAAATCTTCAGGATCATGGCTCTTTGAATGTTTCCTCTTCTTTTTCCACACTTGGGAACGTGAACTAATCTTTCCGCTAGAATATTCCTTGGAGTTGTGAGTTTCATCACTAGAGGATTCTTCCATTAAATGTATCTTGGATCCACATTGGGCCTTCTTTCAGGTGTTCCTCCTTGTGTGGCTACTTTCAAGTCCATGCTTTTGTATCTCAGGTGGACTTAGAGTTTTCTTAGTATGATTTCTTTCCATGTGACTGACAGTTGGTCCATGTTGCAACTACCTCTGTATATCTAATAGGCTTTGCTATAGGACTGCATTAATTTCAGTCTACTTTTCCTGTTCTTTTTTTAGCCTTTCATTGTCTGCCTTACAACTTTGTAATTCTTCCATGAGGATTCTTACGGTTTCAAGAACCAATTTTGGAGGGGTTTCCCCCACCCTCCTTTCATCAGATTCTTCCTCTCCATTGTGGGAGTGTTCCCCCAATTCATGGTGTGTCACCATCCTTTATGTTGTATTTTCCCAGTGGTCCAATGACTTCTTGAGTGTTGATAAAATATTTTCGGTTAGTTAATCATTTACTAGTTTATGAACAACACATAGTTAAGAATTTTTAAAACATATATAACAATGAAAAGTTGCATTCCTCTTTTCAAAAAATGATTTAAATAATCCTATTAGGAATGGGGTAAGATAGGGTGTTCCCCTTAAAGAGTCTCTAATAATATTTTTTAAACGACTCGTTCATGAGCCCAAAAAGGCCAAGTGTTGTTGTCATGCTCTAATACCAATTTGTAACACACCCGACCCCTAAGTACCATTTATAGGGATGGGGAATGAAAATGTTTCTCACTTTAATTGTTTTGAATCCTCTTTCATAGGTCTCCATCCTCTTCTACCCAACCGTATCTTTCTAACAACTGCTACCGAGATCAAATCCAAGCTCTGGATTCAAAGTTATGGCCTTTTGAAGCTCTTCGGGCATTATTAGTCAAGGACCATGTGTCACACATGTGGGTCTGTCTCATTAGTACCATCTTCATATTCCTACATCCATGGTGGAATTCCATCCACCATCCAATCCAACGGAGGGACTTGAACCTCATTTAACAAAATGGCTAGATGGGGGTTCGTCATTCAGTGCTTCGGTGTTGAACGCCCCTTTTCCTTTCTGCATGCCTATCCCCTAGATTCCAAATTCCCAAAATACATAATGAGCCCAAAATAGTGCCACGTGGCTCCAACCTTCATACCTTATGATTTACCTACAACACTACACCACAAACCTCCAGAGTCTCGAATTCCCGAACTCCCGAAGGGTTCACCCTTACACGAGGTGACATACTAAATGCAAAGGTAAGGATAGGTGGGTATCAAGTACTCCACCCACCAATAAGCCAAGCGAATACATGCTAGGGTGGGTGACACACGGTAGGGCATATATGACACGTGGCCGCTTAAGTGGGTTACACATGTCACATTTTTAATGGGCACATAGGGACTGTGAAACATACGAATCCATGTGACATGTGGCATGTCAATCATGGGTCCATGTCACCTTGGGTGACATCAATGTGCCACATCACTCTAAACTGATGTTGTTTTGATGTCCTTAGATCTCATGGATGAGACACGTCCACGTAGATCTATTGATCTACGCCCTCCGTTACTTTGTAACTTCGACGTTCGGGGAATTCGTTGTGTGGTTTCCTCCTTTCTCCTAGAGTGGTTAGTGTCGGGTTGAACGCCACATGGAATCCAATGGCTAGGAAGGATCCTGAAGCATCCCCATATTTAGGTTTCATCTTAATTCATAGATACGACCTTCAAGGGTTTCGACGTTATTTCATCTTTGTTCTCCTGAAGTAGGATTTCACTGAAGTACCGTATAAGAGTCCCTGCACTGGTTGATTGGATAGTTAAAAGGGGTTCTCAACAGACTCCCCATATCCACAGCTCATATCAATTCATAGTCAACATCAGACTTACATCAGTGTATATCCAACGATCGCAGGGCCTCTCGAATACCCTTAGATCCGTGGATCACGATACTTCACAATTGGTAAGTGGGTCAGGGTTTAACAGTGGGACGGGTCTATATTTCGTGGTTAGGGAAAACACCAAACATCGGTCAACCTCGTGGTGAAACATGTCAACATGTTTCCTTCGACTAGTTTGCAAATGGTAGGGTTGTAAGATCCCAGAGCTCCAAACTCCCAGAGTTGTGAAGCCAGAAAGGATTATTTCCTTTCGATCCTAGCACAGTGATGCAGACCCTCGACCCTCAGGCTGAAGTCTGCTCAGGATGATTCTAAATCTGCCCCCCTGAGTCTGATTGACTCATAAGTTCCTTCACAAGGAATCCTACATACCCACGACAACAGTGTTTTTCCACAGGTCCTTATGAGTATGCCCTGTGTGAATCAACACCAAGCACCACTCAACTCCACTGACCACCATAAAATTATCATGCCCTTTTTCCTTATCAGGACTTTCCTTTTCTTTCCTTTTTAGGATTTCAGGTTTCGCGATTTCACGAATCCTTTTGTCGAGGTTCTCGACCTTTCCACCTTTCGAAACCCGAAATGTCAATTTTCTTGGAATGCTTAGCTGCGTCCTCCTATACAGCTGTATCATGTTTCATGACTTCAGGAGTTCTGGAACAAGGAATCCCGACCTCTTGTCTTCGCAACTATTGAAATGACAAAACCTAAAATGTTCAGCAAAAGTCTGGCTTCTATTGAAACTTTTATTTCCTTTCAGGGTTTTGAACTTTGCGATTTTGTGAGTCCTGATGTAGAGCTTCCGACTCCCTAACCTCCAAAACCCTGAACTCCAAAACGATATCTCCAACAGGATCAATGGCTATAAGCCTCCATTCAATCCAATGAACAACATGATTTCAGACTTTCGGGTACTGGGAGTCCGAGACTATCGACCCCAGAACACTGTCCTCTCGGGTTCCCGAACCCCGAAACAATGAATTGCCGAAATGTCACTTCACACTATTTCAGATTTCATAATTTTATAGGTTCTCATGTGAAGTGCCCTGAATTCTTGTCAATGAGAATGACAAAACCTCGATTCCCGAAATGTCAAAATACCATTTCACAATATTCCGGATCTCGCAACTTCAAAATTCTAAGTGCAAGGGCCCAAGCTCCTTGTCATCAGGACTTCCGGTATTTCGAATCTCGAATTACCAAAATATCGAAATTTGTCCTTGGCTATTCTTTTCGCAATTCGGGATTTAGAGTGACCAAGGGTTTTGGATTACACTCTGGACTCACAAATCCTGAATTCCCAAAATAATATGATGCTCCAGCAGATCACGATCAATGGTCCATGTTGATCTTGTTACCAGAGTGATGGATTTGTCCCTCCTTATCCACCTTGTAAATTTTCTGGATCTTATGGTTCTCGTGATTTCGGGAGTTCTCATCGGAGAATTTCGACCGCTCGATTTCTTCCTTGATATCTCCTTCAAAATGAACCCAAGTTCTCCCCTGCTGAACTTTACTTCAGCTGGATGACTTCAACTCTCGTCTTCCTTTGAAGTAGTTCAAAGGTGTTATCCCTCTAGAGCTTCCTCCGGTAACTTCAAGTCTCACAAGAACTCCTGCATGCACTCCTTGCGACAATGTATCAAATACTTCTGGGTATTTGACCTCCTCGACTCTGTGCACTCCCCACAACAATAGTCCTTCAAATCTCCTTTTGTTGATAAGTCTTAATACTTTCAACGCCTGCGCACTCCTTGCACGTCTTCCTGTGCTAATCTTGCACTTCTGTTGGAATTAGAACAATGGTATCCCTCCTGAGCTTTCAGAGATAAAATCTGAACCTTTTCCATGCACTCCTTGCGGACGTTTCACTGCACTCCTTGCAGGAAATTCTCTCAGGAATAGAAACAACTGAAACTCATTCTCTTTCTCTCTCAGAATCTAAACATTCAACATGAAAACATACATTCACGCATAGCATAATAACAAATGCATGACAGAGAGAGTAAGAAACTGTAAACAGACCATTTAACATGTATACACAGAAAACATCATAACACCATGGGTCTGAATCAAAGCTTCATATATTAATTCAAGCTTCTGTACATGGGTTCTCCTCTACAACTCTCTTCTTCTCTATGCTAATGTGCTTAATGATCTAATTCTGATTGATACAATGATACAACAATGAGGGTGTCTATAGTCATTTTCCCTCTTGTTCCTAAACCTGTCTAATATGGAATTTTAAATCTACCTACTTTCATTAACTATGCATAAATGCCTCTACCTTCTATAGATGAGAGAAAATCGCTCATGATTTGTTTACAATATGCAAGTACGCTTCCCTTTAACCATTACATAAATGCTTCAAAAACATTTCCAAAACATGTAAAATGTGTGTTGCACTTTTCAACTGTCTTCTGCCTTCGAACTCGCTTGGTTGGTTGCTTGCGATGCTCTTGCATCATACTCCCTCACTTGAAAATTTTCATGGACTCTTGTTCATGAGTTCTTGCATAGTCTTTCCATGCTTCTGAATCTTTGCTTCATTCTTCCAATTGGCATCTTCAACTGGATGTCCCTTTCATTTGACCAAGTATTCAAAATACTCTTTTCTCTTGGTCCTCTTGGTGATCCTCTTGTCAAGTATACTTTCCATCTGTGGCTTTTCAGCTACAGGCATTTTTTTAGTACACTGAACCTTTGTGTGTTCACTGTCTACTCCTACTTCTTCAGCTTTGTAAGGGTACAAATATGCAATATTGAACATCGGTGAAATTATAATCCCATCGGGTAGTTCAATCTTTTTCATCTTTAGTTTGTTATATGTTCCCCTTGGGAACCTTTCCTTACTCAGGTGTGCAAGAATTAGATCACCAAATTCAAACTAAATTTCTCACCTGTGTTGATCTGCTTTGCGCTTGTATTCTTGGTTTGAATTCTACAATCTCTCCTTGATTTGGTTGTGAAGCTCCTTCATTGCTTCTGCAAAGTCTTCTACACTAGCACTTCTGAATTTAGCTTGTTCCACATTCTTCAATTGATAAACTCCCCTTGGCTACATTCCATATACAATTTGGAATGGGCTCTGTCTTGTGCTTCTATTGAGCGAGTCTTTATAAGTAAATTCCACCTATGGAAGAATGTGGTCCCACTGACTGTGGTGTTCAGTCACTAGGCTCCTCAATAAATCTCCCAAGCTCATGTTCACAACTTATGTTCGGACATCTGTCTGAGGATGATAAGCTGAGATAAATGACAAATTTTTCCCTAGCTTCTTTCATAAATTCCTCCAAAAATGTCCCACGAACTTGGTGTCTCGATCTAAAACTATACTTCTTGGTAAGCCGTGAAGTTTGACAACTTCCTTGAAAAACAGGTTCGCAATATGAGTTGTGTCATTGGTTTTCTGACATGGTATAAAATGTGCCATTTTTGAAAATCTGTCTACCACCACAAAGATTGAATCAAATCCTCTTTGTTTCCTTGGCAATCCCAATATAAAATCCATGCTTACGGCATCCCACGGCCTCTCAGGTAAGGGTAATGGCTAGTATAACCCTGTGTTTTGCCTTTTTCCCTTTGTGTGCTGACAAATTCTACACCTGTCCACAAATTTTTTGACATCTGTCCTCATCCCTGGCCAAAAATATGAGACATTTAATTTTGAGAATGTTTTTTCATGACCGAAATGTCCAGCCAATCCTCCACTATGTTTTTCTTTCAAAAAATTCTCTCTCATGGAGCATTTTGGAATACATAATTGATTGCCTCTGAATAATAATCCATCCTGGATCATATATTCGGTCCACTAGCTTTTGTCGCTGAGAATTGGATTCTCAAATGCCTCATACGCCTCTTTAAAATATGGATCGTCTCTGTACATTTCTTTGAGATTATCAAAACCCAAAGTTTTGACTCTGAATTCCTGCACCAACAAACATTTCCTACTCAAAGCATCAACAACTTTGTTAGCAGTTCCAGAAATATGCTTAATCACAAAAGTAAAATTCTGCATGTATTCAACCCATTTTTCATGCTTTTGGTTCAACTTTTCCTGTCGAGTCACGAATTGCAAAGCATGATTATCGTTGTACAAAACAAACTCTTTAGGAACCAAATAATGTCTCCATTTCTTTAGCGCTTGTATGAATGCATAAAATTCCTTGTCATATGTTGAGTATTTGACCTTCGCTTCATTCAGTTTCTCACTGAAGTATGAAATCGGCCTGTTGTTTTGGCTCAAGACCGCTCCTATTACAAACCCACTTGCGTCACACTTGACCTGGAATGTCTTGCTAAAATCCAGCAAAACCAAAATTGGTTGCTCATTGATCTTCTTCTTCAGCAAGTTAAAACCCTTCTATGCTTCCTCTGTCCAGTGAAAAGATTTATGTCTTTTCTTCATTGTATTCATCATTGGTGCACTAATCCCACTAAAATTTCGAATGAATTTCCTATAGAAACTAGCTAAACCATGGAAGCTTCGAACTTCAAACACACTTTTCCGTGATGGCCAATTCTTAATTGCCTCCACCTTATCCGGATCCATTTTCAACTCATTTGCAGAGATAACAAAACCCAAATAAATGAGTTATGTCCTCATAAATGTCGATTTCTTCATATTTATCAACAATTTCTCTTGCTACAATATCCTCATCACCGTAGCTAAATGATTCAAGTGTTCTTCTTTTGTTTTGCTGAAAATCAATATATCATCAAGATATACAATGACGAATTTTCCTATGAAATCCTTAAGAACATCATTCATCAATCTCATGAAAGCACTGGGCGCATTTGTTAAGCCAAATGGCATGACAAGCCATTCATACATCCCTTCATTCGTCTTGAATGATGTCTTCCATTCATCACCTTCTCTCATACAAATTTGATGATATCCTCTTTTCAAATCAATCTTTGAAAAAAACTTTGCTCCACTCAAGCAATCCATCAAATCATCCATCCTTGGCAATGGAAATATGTATCTAATGGTAATCTTATTGATTTCCCTTGAGTCTGTACACATCCTCCAGCCTCCATCTTTCTTTGGGCTGAGCATTGTCGGAACAACGCATGGACTCAAGCTCTCTCTAATCAATCCTTTGTCCATTAAATCCTGGACTTGTCTTTTGACTTCTTCATTCTCCCGCGGCGTCAACCTGTATGCTGCTTTGTTTGGTAAAGTAGCTCTAGGTATAATATCAATGTGATGACTTATACTTTTGATAGGTGGCAACGAATGAGGTAGTTTGTCCACTACTATATCAAAAAACTCTTCCAGCAACTTCTGGATTTCCTCTGGTAAATCATCCACTCTTGTACTAGTTAAAACGATTCTAGGCTTCTTGACCACAATGAATTGTGTATCTTCTTTCTTCTTAACCTCATTAAGAAGTTCCTTCCCACTCATGAGAAGTACAGTGTTGCTTACCTCTGGTTTCACTTCTTTATCCTTAATCGGCAGCAACATGTGAGTTCTCCCATTCTTCTCCAGGGTGTATGTGTTCTTCCTCCCATCATGAATCACCTTCCTGTCATATTGCCATGGTCTACCCAACAATAGATGACAAACATCCATGGGAATGACATCACATAATATTTCATCCTTATATCCTCCTATTTTAAATTCAACTAAACATTGTTTAGTGACATTTACCTGATGTCTTTTTTGTATCCATGAAACTTTGTATGGGCTTGGATGTACGCTAGTCTCCAGCTCCATATTTTCTACCATCTTTGTAGAAATGAGATTGTCTGTGCTACCACTATCTACGATGACTTTGACTTTTCATACCCTGTCTTTGGTCTTGTAAGCAGTCCGAAACAGACTATTCCTTTGGGCTCGGTTCTCTGCTTCCTTTTCTGGCGTTAAGAGAACTTTCCTCATCATCAAGGATCTTACACCCTCAACATTTTCTGCCTCAACATTCCATCCTTGAGCTTGGACAATGTGAGTTTCACCACCTTCTTTCTTTCTGTCTGGACACTCATAAAATTTATGTATGTTCTTCCCACAGGAAAAACATTTCACTTCACCTCCTCGGCCTCTTACTCTTCCTCTAGCTCTAGGAAAAGTGTTTCTATCGTCATAATGCCCTCTCTGTGAGCTTCCTCCTTTCTCAGTTTGAGTTTGAGTTTTCTTCCCCTCTTCTTTAGGTTTTTGAGTTCTATCTTGGGCAATTGCTTCACCTCTACCTTGACATCTGCCTCAGCCTCTTTGACCTTGCTTTCGTCTCAACTTCTCTTTAGCTTTCAGAGCCATCTGATAGGCATCTTCTACATTCCGAAGGGTCATCATGCTCATCTCATCCTGAATGTCGTATTGTAGACCATTCATGTACCTGGCAACCTTTTCATCATCGCTCTCTCGATGACCTGCCCTGATGTTGATCTTGTAGAATTCTTCAGTGTACTCTTTCACTGTCATCAGCTTCTGTCTCAAATTTTGCATCCTTCGAAACAGAGTAATTTGATAATCCTTGGGTATGAATTTTGCTTTCATCTTCGCAACCATTCTTTCCCAGCTCTTGATTTTTTGCTTGCGTTTACAACATCTGTCAGCCTGCAGTTCATCCCACCATAATGTTGCATGCCCTTTAAGTCTTGTGACAACGTGCTTGACCTTCTTTTCTTCCTTGACATCCTCATAGTCAAAGTACTTATCCAGAGCTCTAATCTAGTCTAGAAGCTCTGCAACATCCAAATTTCCCTCATACATTGGAATCTCCATCTTTTCCCTGGCACCTATCCTTGCGACAGCCTTGAATAGGCGTTTGTCTGCAGCATCTTCGACTGTGAATTATTCCCCTTCATGTCCAACTTCATTTTCACTGTCAGCCTCACTGATATCTCCAGCGTCGACTGTGGGCCTATGTGTTGTTTCCATGGCATCAAGCCTGGCACGTAGTTCACGCATTTTCCTTTCCACTGCTGGATCAGGCATTGGTCTATCTCTTCTTCTCGGTGACATGGCTGTAAAATTTCTCTTTTCTCTGCTATAGAAAGAAAAGAACTATTTCTATGGCTCTAATACCACTTGATGCAGACCCCCAACCCTCAGGCCAAAGTTCGCTCAGGATAAATATTCCCTCCTGAGTCTGGTTGACTCATAAGTTCCTTCACAAAGAATCCTACATACCCACGACAACAGTGTTTTTCCACAGGTCCTTATGAGTATGCCTCATGTGAATCAACACCAAGCACCACTCAACTCCTCTAACCACCCTAAAATGATCGCGCCATTTTCCTTATCGGGACTTTCCTTTTCTTTCCTTTTTGGGATTTTGGGTTACGCAATTTTGCGAATCCTGTTGTCGAGGTTCATGACCTTTCCACCTTCTGAAACCCGAAATGCCAATTTTCTTGAAATGCTTGGCCACATCCTCCTACAGAGTTGTATCGCGTTTCGTGACTTCAAGAGTTTCGAAACAAGGAATCCCGACCTCTTGTCTTCGCAACTGCCAAAATGTCGAAACCTGAAACGTTCAGCAAAAGATTGGCTTCTATCGAAACTTTTTTTTCCTTTCGGGGTTTCGGACTTCGCAATTTTGTGAGTCCTAATGTAGAGCTTACAGCTCCCTAACCTCCAAATCCCCGAACTCCGAAACGATATCTCCAACGGGATCAACGGCTATAAGCCTCCATTTGATCCAACAGCCAACATGATTTCAGAATTTCAGGTACCTGGAGTTTGAGACTCTCAACCCTAGAACACTGTCCTCTCGTGTTCCCGAACCCAAAAACATCGAATTGTCGAAACGTCACTTCGCACTATTTCGTGTTTCGCAATTTCAGGGGTTCTCATGTGAAGTGCCCCAAATTCTTGTCAATGGGAATGTCGAATTCCAGATTCCCGAAATGCCGAAATATCACTTCACAATTTCCTGGACCTCACAACCTCAAAATTCTAAGTGCAAGGGAGCAAGCTCCTTGTCCTCAGAACTTCTGGTATTCAGAATAAAAAATTACCGAAATCCCAAAATTCGTTCTTGGCTATTCTTTTTGCAATTCGGGAGTTAGAGTGACCAAGGGTTTTGGATTAGACTCCAGACTCACAAATCCTGAATTCTAGAAATAATCTGATTCTCTAGTAGATCATGATCAACGGTCCACATTGACTCCTGTTACCAGAGTGATGGATTCGTCCCTCCTTATCCACCTTGTAACTTTTCTGGATCTTATGGTTCTCATGATTTTGGGAGTTCTCCTTGGAGAATTCCGACCACTCGATTTCTTCCTTGACAACTCCTTCAAAATGAACCCAAGTTCTCCCCTGTTGAACTTTACTTCAGCTGGATGACTTCAACTCTCGTCTTCCTTTGAAGTAGTTCAAAGGCATTATCCCTCATGAGCTTCCTCTGATAACTTCAAGTCTCACAAGAACTCCTGCATGCACTCCTTGCGGAAATCTATCAAATACTTCTAGGTATTTGATCTCCTCGACTCTATGCACTCCCCACAACAACAGTCCTTCAACTCTCCTTTTGTTGATAATTCCTAAGACTTCCAACACCTGTGCACTCCTTGCATGACTTCCTATGCTACTCCTGCACTTCTGCTGGAATGAGAACAATGGTATCCCTCCTGAGCTTTCAGAGATAAAATCTGAACCTTTGTCACACACTCCTTGCAAGAAATTCTCTCAGGAAGAGAAACAATTTAAACTCATTCTCTTTCTCTCTCAGAATTTAAACATTCAACATGAAAACATACATTCACACACAGCATAATAACAAATGCATGACAGAGAGAGTAAGAAACTGTAAACAAACCATTTAGCATGTATACACAGAAAAAATCATAAAACCATGAGTCTGAATCAAAGCTTCATATATTAATTCAAGCTTCTATACATGGGTTCTCCTCTACATCTCTTATGTTACAAATCTCTTCTTATCTATGCTAATGTTCTTAATGTTCTAATTCTAATTGATACAATGATACAAAGATGAGGGTGTCTATAGTCGTTTTCCCTCCTGTTCCTAAAACTGTCTAATTTGGAATTTTAAATCTACCTACTTTCATTAACTATGCATAAATGCCTCTACCTTCTACAGATGAGAGTGAATCGCTCATGATCTGTTTACAATATGCAAGTACGCTTCCCTTTAACCATTACATAAATTCTTCAAAAACATTTCCAAAACATGTAAAATGTGTTTTTCACTTTCTAGTTGTCTTCTGCCTTCGCGCTCGCTTGGTTGGCTGCTTGCGATGCTCCTGCATCACACAGGGTTCTGAGACCTTGGTCCTATGGGTCCTCTGAAAACTATCATGGGATACATGTTAATGTCTTAGCCATTAATTGGTTAAGGATATTGACATGAGCCATTGTTCATACAGGTGAGGGATCGGAAAGAGGCATCCTCCTTCCATATGGTTCGAACTTAGTATTCCCGCGAAGTTGATTTTGAGAGGTTGATAGGACTTAAGTATTCCAGTTAAATCGACCCCGAATATCTCATGGACTCACGGCCCATAAATCTCTAGCTACTAAGATGAGGAAAACAAAAGACCATTCAAAAGCATGGGTTCACAAGAAAACAATAATTATTTCTACATTAATCATTCAGTACAAAATATAGTCATAAACATGTATATTCAATCATTGTTTCCATTTCAATACATAGAGTTTGAAAATACTTATGAGAAACTAGAGATCATGAAGTGACTATTGAAAGGGGTGCTTGTTTCCACCCAATCGTAGGCACAACCACTTCTGAATGGATTTATTACTGGCCACCTCCTAGATAAACCATGATTCTCTAAGAGATTCTTTTTCTTATTTCTCAACGATAGTTAGGGACAAAAGGTTACTCTCCTCCTCCCACAAGACCTTAGCAAGCATTTTCTTTGTACCAAGAAAGGAGGTCTACAAGGAGTACTTCCACAGTCACTCGTCAACCTCGTTTATCGTCTTGGAATGAAAATTATTCCAACAACTTCTTGCACCTAGAACGATCTTGTTTCTCCATTCTCCTTCGAACCAGAGAGCGGCAAGTGCTCTCTTCTCTTATGGAGATTGGTCTGTACACTCTGCTTCCTCACATATCTTCCTCTGCCCCTTGATTAATTCCTTTCTTTCCTTCCTCAACAAGATTGCATGGATCTAAATCCCCAGCTCGTGGTCAGGTCTGGAAGCCTTAAATATGGGTACCATGCCCCATCTCCTCTTTAAATCTCGAGAAGGATTTTCCAACTACCAGCCTAGTTGGTAATTCATTTCTAGGTCTGAGCAATTAACTCCAATGAGGTACTAGATTGGTGGGGGTCATCTCAACCATTTCTAGTTCCCCTCATCATCTATCTCATAACATCATGATCTATCTTGGAAAACCCCCCTTTTCAGCAGCTATGCAACACCATCCATATTTAATTAATAACATAAAATACATACATTACCGTTTATAACAAAAGGTTCATCAAACCCAACATTCACACATAGTTAGTCTTCCATAGTCTCTTGGAAAGTTATAATTATATTTAAAAGGTGGGGGAAAGAAGGGTATTACATCAAGGCATTATATATCTTACAAAGGATGACGAGGAATAGGTGGTGACACTAAAGTTCCCAATTGTATATGAGACTAACCCAAATATAAGGAAAACATCTCAAGTCAATCAAGGTGCTAAGGAAATACCTTTGGATACGAATATTGGTGAAACAACACAAAATCCCACTAAAGAAGTACCACATGAACTAAAAGAATGAGTTGTCCGAGAGTGCATTAAAGAAACATAAATTGAGGAATAGGAAGATGGTAGAATAGTGTTATGGATGTAAAATAATGTGAAAGTACCAAAGCTTGAGTAGGAATAGTTAAAAGTAATGTTGTAAACTAGTACAAATGAACATACCCTTGTTCAAACCAATACATAAGAAAATGGTATTCCATATACACTACATTTACCTAGTGATGAAAATGAACAAGAAGATATCTCAACAAGAAAATAAGGTGATATATTAGGACAAGAATAGGTTGTAGATACAATAATGGGGAAAATGGATGAGTGGATAAGAAAATCAGAGCAACAAATGATCAATGAAGAAAAGAACAAAGGATAAACCTATATTTTGAGGAGGTTAAGAAACATATATCTACTGTGGATAAAGGTAAGGGACATATTAATGAGCATTTTCATACACTAGGGAGTCTAGAAAATATGTTGGCATCGAATAACCAATCGACACTCAAACTGTTGGACGAGTTTTCTTATATATAATCAATTTCTTATGATAGGGAAAGATAATCACTTGTGAGAAGAGAATAGAACAATAGGAAACTAATCATAGACGGTGTTGTATTGGTAACATCAAAAGAAAATTTGTATCATACAAAGAAGGCTCGGGTCAGTGAGTTGTTGGGAGCGGGAATGGTGATGTCACACACCACGATTGGCGAAGACGGGGAAGAGGAAAGGGAAGTAAATTCCATGAAAAAAGAGATAGAATCTCTTATAAATCATGTGGAGTACGACAAAGTCACTAATCAATATGTTTCGATTTTAAAGGCATATTTTCTAGAAGAACATAGTAGGTATAACCTACTTTGGGATGCTTTTGTTAAGAAGATTGTTGAATGTCATGAAGAAAATTTGTTATGTGGAGTGGCTTATAAATGAATGATGAAATGGAGTGATAGGGTATCCAAGAGTTTATATCAAGTGGATTATATCAAAGAAATTAATAAATTATGGGGCCAAGAGGACCATGATATCATAATTCTTATCAAGGAAAACATTACTAGGATGCATGTGGTCATAGAATGATGGGTACAATATGTTATTAAGCCAAAATAAAAAATGTAGGAAGCATGGACTAAAACCCTCATATGTTGGGAGAATATCAATGAGGTGATGATTGAGCTTCAACTGCCAAAGTTTGGGTTACCCAAATATTTTTCAAGATTTAGAAAAAATGATGGCTAATTTTAAAACAAGTGATTTAAAGTACGAAAATAATAAAAAAATTACCACCATGGAGCAAGATCAAGTAAATAAGTACACATGCACTAATATTAAAGTGGATTATAGGTTGGAATGTTTGAACCTCAAAATTAATAAGTACATGTAGCATAACAAGGAAATTTCAATAGGATAACAAGCAAGATAAATTTTACACACCATGTTTTCCTATATACCTAGCAATGAATAAACATGAATCACAAAAATATAAACCATTTATGATTTTCCATTTATACTTGTTGGAAACCACAACCAAGTTATTCCCTACCACTATTATTAGTTATTCCCTACCACTACTATGCATTTGTTCCCTATTATAGCTCTGCATTTATTTAATTCTCCACTACAACACTGCAACGTGTATGACACACATGTCTCGAAATTCTCCCACTTTTCATAGATCTTGCAAGGATACAACACCACTTGAATTTACCTATGCTCACTATTTTCATCAATTCATATGAAACATTCTACAAGGTGTCAACTTTCTTTAGTATCACCTTTCCATCCTACATCATGCCCCTAATGAAATGGTACTCGATATCTATATTATTTTTCTTTGCATGAAAGGTTGGCCTCCTAGCTAGATAAATGACATTGTTACTACCATGTTGAACTGTAATAGATATCTAACATATCCCTCCTTATAAAAATCATTTCATAAGACAGATGGCCTCCTTATATGCCTAGGTATTGTTGATATATTGTACATCTACAATGGATAATGAGACGACAACCTGTCTCTTTCTCATCCAATTTACTTCTCCTCGAATCAATTGAAGCGTGTTTCTTCTCATAGATCTCCTTCTATCTATATCTGCTACCCAATCAAAATCCACATATCTCTATATATCCACTAAGTGTGGGTCCCCTTAAACATCATTATGATAGTAGATGGAATATTCAAGAGTACCTTGAAAATACTTGAAGATCCTATTCGCTGCATCCCAATGTTTGCATCCAAGATTAGCCATGAATTGACTCAAGACTCCCATTGATTGGGCAATGTCTATTCTAGGACAAACCATAACATACATAAAAATACCAAGTGCACTAGAATAAATAACATAAGAGATATCCTCCTTGTCTATGGGTGTTGTAGGACACTGCTCAACTGAAAGCTTAGTTCCCATAGAAATTAGAACACCCAATGGTTTTCAATATACCATATAAAAACATTGTAGCATAGAGTTTACATACTTACTCTTTCTCAAAGAAACCCTTTTATTCTCTCTATATCTCCAAATCTCCAGATCTCCATTCATAAGATACATTTTGTAGCCCCCAAGTACTTCATATGAAATTGTGTTGAAAGACAACACTTCAAATTACAAATTGCATCCTTACAGTTACTAAATAATAACATATCTTCAACATATAAAGTGATAAAAAATAAATCGCCACTATCTTGTTTGTAATACACATAGTGATCTGATTTAGATCTCAAAAATCCTAATCCCAACACAAATTAATCAAATTTATCGTACCACATTTTGGGAGATTGTTTGGGACCATATAATGAATTTTTAAATTGAAAACCAATGAAACTTTATCTTTTTCATCATGGTGCTCTGGGTGTGTTATACATATCCCCTCCTTCAAGTCACTATGTAGGACTGTTCCTTTTGCATTCATCCATTCTATCTCTAAATTGAAGGATGTTGGTACATATAGTATGAACCTAATAGATGTTCACATAGTAACTGGGGAAAATATATCACCAAATTAAATTCCCTCAAATTTGGAATATCCTTTTGCAACCAACCTTGCCTTGTGCTTTTCAACATTTCCATCAAATCCAAATTTGCTTTTGAATGTCCATTTGATCAAATGGATTTCTATCCAATGGGAAATGGGACCAAGTCCCACATATCATTCTTTATAAGTGAAACCATTTCCTCATCCATATCCAATATCCAGGACTCTTTGTCTTCCATGTCCATTTCCTCTTTCACAATTATAGGCTCAACAATGTTAAAAGATAAATAAAATATACATCTAAAATCAAACAAACTATAGTTATACATGTCTATTTTCCTTCCTTGTTGAGTGGACCTCCTTAACGTTTGAGGTGGAGTTTCTTCCTCCTATTCTAAACTCTTTAAAACCTCCTCCTCATTAGTTCCATAATGAACTTCGTGTCAATTTATCTTATCTTTCACAATCTTGGGTTGTAGCTAAACCACTAACTTCTTCGCATCCTCTTCTAGCTACACAATTATGGGAGAAGACTTAACTTCTTCGAAAATAAAATTCTTGCTATACATAATTTTTTTAGCCATTGGATCTCAAATATTGTACCCTTTCACACCAATTCCATAGCTAATGAATATGAACTTTGCAACATTGTTATCCAACTTTGATCACTTCTCTTTAGGAACATGAGCATATGCTTCACAACAAAAAAAACAAAGATGTTGAGATGATAGATTCTTGCTTTTCCATACCTCCACAGGGGTCTTATTCACAAGAACTAATGTTGGAGATCTATTAATCAAGTAACATGAAATAGAAACTACTTCTACCCAAAACATTTTCTCTAAGACAACTCCACTAAGCATACTCCCAGCACTCTCCATCAATGTTCTATTCATCAATTTTGCAAATCCATTTTGCTAATGGGTATATGGTGGTGTCTTATGTATTTAAATTCCATTCTCCTTACAAAACTTATCAAAATAAATAGAAAAAAACTCATCGCCATTATCAACCCACATCACCATAGTCTTCCTACCAGCCTAATTTTCCAAGAGATATTTAGACTCCTTAAACCAAGTAAAAACCTCATATTTAGTTCCAAAAAATATACCCATGTCCTTCTAGAATAATCATAAATGAATGACACATAATACAAATCCTTAGAAATCAAAAGAAATTTAACTTGAGCTAATATATCAAAATGAATTGAATCCAACAACCTAGAAGATTTATGAGAATAATAGTAAAATTGAACATGGTTATTTTTTCCATATATGCAATGCTCACAAAAATCAACTTCAAGAGAACAATCATTCAATCCATCAACAACATTTTTTTTTTTCAAGGCCCATAGGCCCTTCTCACCCATATGGATCAATATTTGGTGCTATAACAATGTCTTCTATATAGGTAACTTTCTAAAGAAAGAGCTTGTTTAGGAGGTTTTGAATGTGAGTGAGTATATCCTATAGATATCTCCATTGCAAAAAATAAGGAACTGTTACACTCAATAGTGCATGCATCAAGATAAAACCAAGTTCCCACACAAACACCATTAGTGAGTACCATATCTCCTTGAGCCATCTTGCACCCTTTGTTAGAGAAAATTACCTACACACCCATATAATTAAGTATTCTTACTGATATTATGTTTTGTTCCAACCTATAATGTGAAAAACTCCAATCATCTGCTTTACTCTACCATAAGGGAATTTGATCAAGAATGTACCACAACCAACTATACTGATAGGAGAGCTATCACCAAGGTATACCATCCCACCATCATATTTCTCATACACTTAAAACTAGTGCTAATTGAAACTCATATGCACAAAATCTCTAGAGTCTATCAACCATGCACTCTAGCTTACACAAGTTTCCAAAGTTGCAGGAAAGGAATTTCCACCATCCTCTTGAGAATAGTTCTTATACTCTACATCAAAATCATTATTTTCGTTATTAATTTTGTTTCTTCTCTTCCTCGCGGTCCCTTATAAAATGCCCAATCTTGCCACAATTCCAACACATTTTCTTGGACTTTCGAAGACACTTTTGTCTCCCATGGTATTTGTATATACCCTTTTCTCTCTTCTTACCTTTCTCCTTCAATATTCCATGAATAGAAAAGGCCTCCTTGGTATATTCAAAATATTTCCACCTCACCTCTTTTGAGAGAAAAGCAACGACGACCTCAACAAGAACCAATGTTTTTACAATGCTTCCAATGGTCATCACTAGTTTGTCTCATGAATATGGAAAATAACACAAAAGGGTCATACAATGATCCTCATCATCCATATTCACTCCAACTAAGATAAACTAGGTCACAATAGTATTAAATGCATTCGGGTGCTGAACTACATAATTTCCATCACCCACACTTAAGGAAAACATTTGTTTTGCAGAAAAAATTTACTAACTAAGGATTTAACCTAATAGAAATCCCCTAACTTCTTCCAAAGATTCATTGCATTTTTTCCTTCAGTAACATTCAACAATATTGAATCATCCAAACAAATCCTAATAAGGATTCTCATCTTTCTCTCCACACCAACCACCCTTCATCTTTCATACTATTTTGTTTGGTACCAGATGTTGCAACTGATAGATATCGATCTATGAGAATGTACTCCATCTTGATCTTTCACATCATAAAGTTAGTTCCATTAAAGTTCCTCATTTCTAATCTAGATGTGCTCAACATTTCCTTGCAACAAGATTTCCTTCTAAACAAGCTCCCAGTCAAACAAAGATTAGATAAAAAAAAATTGACCCTAAGACGTTGGATCTAGGGGTATCAAGATTTGATAACATATGAAAGGAAGAAGAGGTGTGGAATGTGCTTCTTACACTAATCTATGAGAGAAGAATGTGCAAAAACTAAAAGTAGTACAATGGTGAAAAAATTAAATAAATAAAAAACCATTAACAACATGATATCATGGGGAAAACCCTTCCAAGAGGAAAAAACCATTCTCTAAAGCAAACTCAATGTATTATTCAACAACTAAATGGTTACAATACAAAGTCTTTGTGATTTCAGAAAAAATGTTTAGAAATAACATACTTTTGGAGAAATTAAGATAAAACATAGAGAGTCGGTTTTCTTCTAACCCTAGCAATAAATAAATAGGCATCATAAAACCATAAACCATTTATGGTTTTCCATTTCTACTTGTTGTAAATCACCAACAAGTTATTCCTTATGACTTTTCTACATTTATTCCTTTCCACTACTCAAAAGTTATTCCATGCCACTGCTCTACATTTATTCTCTAACATTGCTCTTCATGTATTCCCTACTCCATTATAATAGTCCAAAGTGTATGACACACCTTTCCTGGAATAATGTTTTATTCTTAATTATTTAGTGATTTAATACAGATATATGTTAAAAACGTTTAGTAAATTAATTTAACCAGTTTAAAAGAACTATTTGAGAATGTAGGTTCTTGGAGTTGTTCATCATAGTGCTTGAAATTTCTTCATATTGAGTTGTGTATGTTTTTTGAAACATCCAATATTTTGAATCGATCCTCCACCCATAATTGGGGGATAATGAATCTTTCATAATGCTAGAGCCAAGGTAAGATTAAATAGGAAAAAAATGTTTATTGTTTATGTTGAATACCTAATCCTCAGATTATCGTAGCTTGTAAATAATATTATAAATAGTAGAAATGTGAAGAGTCATAGGTGATAGGAAGAGTCATTTGGAAGATAAAGATCAACACTCATCCAAATGTATATTTATTAAGTTTTTTTGTTAATTAAAGACATCCAAGTGTGGATTTACATTCTCTTCCCATACATGGCCTATCATTTTCCTATTTAATCTTACCCTAACATTTTTTTCTAGCATTATCACAACTGTATTTTTCATGTAATATAAACAGACTCTAATCACTGTGGGAGAACATACGCTTGAAGGAGTCGGTACTCTACCTATAGAGTATCAATCCTTTGCACCTATTGATAAATTAAACTCATGATATTTATAGTACTGATAATGTTGGTGTGCTCATATTCAACCATTTTGGTGAAAAGTTTCCAAGAGGTATTGTTGTTGGCCTATATAAGATCTACGTGTCACCTGATAACCTTATTTACATCCTTATAGTTTGTGTTGTTCTAATTTTCCTCGAACAAGAAGAACATAGAAGCCCAAAACTAGATAACTCCCATTTCAAAGGCATGAATGCCTACTCTGCCAAAAATTGCCTAAAAGAAGTTAATTATATTCGCAGAAAGGAGAGTGGCAAGGAAATTACAATCACAAAAAATGACTCCCAAAGAATGTGGCTAGAAACCAAGAAATTTTCTGGAATAAATTGACATACATTCCAGTATCGAAAAAGAAAATCTTTCCAAGGTCGCCACCCTCAAACACTTATGTCCACCTTCCAACCCAGTATTCTCATGCCATCATCTACTCCCAACCTCACTAGAAAATTCTAACTCCACACACATAATCCTTAGCTTAACCTCCACTAGCACGAAACCATAGATGAAGAACCCCTGTACCACATTTTTCCCACGTTCCATCTTAAATGTATCCATCTCATAAAATTGAATACCACTAGAGATTCCAATGCTTACCAAATGTTAGAGCTACCTAATGCGCTTTCCATCCAATTCATACATTGTCCCACTCCTATGATCCTTAAATATTATGATATCACTATCATTATGGTATGGGGGAGTATCCAAGAACACCATTTTTGCAACATGAACTACGAATGATTAAACCTTTTCACAATGATCGATTATTTCATTAAGCTCCCATCAGACATGGTAGAATATTACCTTTTAAAAACTTCTAAGGGATTTGTGAATTCTAACAATAAGGGTAATCAAAGAATTTTTTGTTGGATTGGAACTATTCCTCGTGGCTTTGATCAAAACCATTAAATCCCCTAACACAATAATATATTTGAGACCCTCTGATTTGGCTATGTCCAGTCCTTTCCATAGCATGTATGCCATAGATATATTGTTGGAGACATTCTCGATCCCCTAGGCATAGTATGCAATTTGGTTTCCTTTAGGATAAAAAAGGATCCTCCCCACACCTACCTCCCATGTACACTATAGTTTATCATAGTAAGGGTTTTGAGGTGGGCTTTTTCATATCTCCTCTTCTCAACATATTTTGGTTGATTTTAAGGATTTGAGAGGACTAAAATGTTTGTTTTTAGGGAAAACTAAGGTTCATATTCCATGTTATCTCTATTTGATAGTTTTATTTTGTCCACCAATGTATATTTCATTGGTTGTGGGTCGTGACTACAATGAATCTATCTAGTATGAAAATCCATTTAGGTTGAGGGCTAAGAAAGTTACTTTAGACCATTTCTTAGTGACTATGAGTACAATTGGAATAGAATAATAACATGGGAAAACACTATAATAAAGATACATAATTGTTCAAATATCAATACACACTCAAAACAAGGCTTCATATTAAATAAACACGTAACATAGAGATATAGCAACTCCATGCCCATTACATGATAGGAAACTTATTTAGAACATGAGTGGATATTAGTTTGTACTGTAAATCAAATTTAAACTTATGTGGCATGTTTTATAAGGATTTTTAATCATGATAATTTTGAATATAAAATAGGTCTCAACTCCAATTCAAAATCGTTCTTGAATTTTAATGAGTCATGCTTGAGAATCCAATAGAATAAGAATGTTATGATATGATTTGATAACACTCTATTTGACCTCAATTATCAAGAATATCATAAATATGAAGGTGAATGAATTTTAGTGTTTTGAATTATAATGAGCTCCCAAACATGCTTTACATAGGATTATCACTTATTTATTTCTTGCAAGTTTGTGTTACACACTACCGAATATCTTTGCTCAAATATTCAACAATACAAATATTATCCAAATCTATTGTAAATGAGACACAACCAAATGCATATGAACATCCTCTAATAAAAATCTCCCACTTGTATGAATCATGGAATTAAAGTAGAATTTAATACCATTGTCACCCTTCACACTCTTGCAATTTTACAACTAAAATATTAGTTTCATCATCCCACTCCTTGTCCTCATTCTTGAATCTCTCATAGAGTTTTTTCTATGACATGCCAAGAAAGTGTTCAATATGGCGTTCACAATCACTATAACCTCCTCTCAACTTTTGCACATCCTTTTGATTAGATGAATGGCTCGTATATTGATGTCAAAAATTCTAGACTAGTCCCTTAACCACTCAAATTAAGTTCATGTTAGAATAAGGAAACTTACCAATGGAGGCCCAATAATTTATCTGGCCTAGGTTGTCCATGATTTCTCTTTTAATATACTACTTTCAAATCATTTTGGAACTTACTTTAAAAATGTTAGATGTATGTGTCAACGAGTTCCATTGTATTTTAGTCTTGTTTACAATTGATTATAACAAGACACAATAGGATACATTATGATATTTTGAAAAAGTATTCTTTCCAATTGCATTAAATGCAGCCTAAAGATTTCTAACAACATGATTAGTGGTCTCCAAAATTTTAACTGTCCTTATGATGAGAATTTTCCTAGAAACAACTAAATTGTGTGATTTTAACAAGGCCAAAAAAATTTGACACTTAGATGCATCATTTTTTTATTTAAAATAGTCCCAAGAACGGGTGTAATGGGGTGACTTGTGTTTTCTTCATTAGACATAGAATGGAAGAGGGTTTTAGGAGGCAGACCTACAAAATATCTTGGGTTAGTTTGTACGAGATCCCTGGGATAGTTTTGGGCATGAGGTTGTTTTTCCTTAATTAATTTTTATTCTTGGAATTGAGACACGAGTTGAGTTTGCACTCTCTCCATTGTATTATATTATATGTAGAATTCTTATATATGGAATGAGGGTGTTAGGAACCTATATTGGATTCCAACTATTCCCATATGGTGTGCTCTTGTGCATATGTTCTATGTGCTCGAATCTTGTTTTTATTTTGTAACTGTAATATTGGATAAGTGTAGTGTTTCTATAGAAATGTTTTAGGCCACGGTTAGGCATTATCCTACTGTGCTTTCTGGATAATCTTAAGCTAAGTATGATTTGGTTCATCTAAGAATTGTATCATGAGGTGCATTTATGGGTAGAATGTAGGTGAAGAGACATATTCTAGTTGTAGTAGGTGCAGGTTGGCCAAGCCACTACAACTTAGGAAAGGCAATGTCGCATGACCATGGGTGCCAAAATGACTTGGGCACAAAAAGTTAATGCAGTAAAAAATTCTACACCAATTGTAGTTCCATGACACAAGCCCTCTTAGGTAGTCAAAATGATCCCTAAACCTCCCAAGTATAATTGAAAAAGGTTTTTTCATAGATTCTTTCCCAAATGAGCATGGCCAACAACTAACCCTCCTTTATAATTGAGTTTAAATGATAGTAAAATATAAAAAAAATTCCTTACAAATTGCATGAGTCTAATGCTCATGCCGACTTGCCTTGTTTACCACATTTGTATTCACAAAATTTTGATTGACTTTGAAAGGAAATTTATATGAAGAGGTAAACCATCTTATGGGGCCACAAACAAACACTAAGTCTACAAGAAGAATGGGAAATGATTTTTTCTATAAGTGCCTCCCGTGATGATCATTTGCAGATTACAACTCATGTGCTACTATGTTGAGAGGTTTGAAAACTAGAAGTGGCTCACCTTACAAATGACCAATGACCGTCATTCACACAAAAAATGGGTAATTTTCGCAATGTCACAGTGATGGGTTCTAGACTAAGGATCCACCTTCCTAAAATCATATATCTAGTGCATGATGAAGAACCCCTAGAAGTGATCATTGGATGAAAGTTCTCTAATGATACTTGAAGGTAAGTTATGTAAATTAATTATTAATTGGTAGTGCAAAAAAATTATTAAAGACTATTTCAAATCAAAAAATGATGCATCTAAATGTCAACTATTTTTTTCCTTGTTAAAATCTCATAGTTTATCCATTGCTTGGAAAATTTTGAGCATAAGTATAGTTAAAATTTTACATATCACTAATCATGTTGTTATAAATCTTCACGTTTCATTTAATACAATTGGAAATAATATTTGTTCAAAATATCATGATGTATCCTATCATGTATTTTTATAATTGATTGTAAACAAAACCACACGACAATGCCACTTGTTGAAACATACATCTTACATTTTTAAAGTAAGTGCCAAAATGATTTGAAATTATTCTATTAAAAGACAAATCTTAGGAAACCTAGGTCAAAAATACTATTGAGCCTTCATTTCTAGGATACCTTGTTCTAACATGAAGTTAATTGGAATGGTTGAGGGAATAGTCCTAAATTTTTAGCATGAACATGTGAGGCCTTCATCTAATCGAAATGATGTGTTAAAGTTGAGAAGAGGTTCTAGTGACTATAAACCCCAAATTAAACACTTTCTTGACATGTCATAGACAAAAATCTATGAGATATTCAAGAATGAGGAAAAGCAACTGGACTTTAGCCAAGGATATTTCAAGAAATGAAAACCTTAGTATGTTTGGATATGCATATACAGTAACACATGCTATTGTAGACACCAAATAGGATTTGGTTATTATTATGACATATATATACACATCCATCATGTTTTTCATACTAATCTTGTGCAAGAATTGTCACGCATACTACCACCATTTTTATCAATATATTGTATTCATAGAATTAAGTGTCCTAGGCTTGACAGACAAAAATATTATGCAAAATCTTGTTTAGATGGGACATGTCCAAGGTGAAATCAATTTTAATAATTAACGCAAAACATTCATGGAAGTGATGACCATGAATTTCGGAGGATGGTGGTTGACATGAAAAGCATCAAATATGTTACTTATGAAGTAGATGGTGGAAAAGAAAGAAAAGAGATAGAATTGGTGATGTCCCAGGTTAGTGTTGTGTACTTAAAGGGAATACATTCCAGGAACATGTTAGAAATTAAAGATATGTTCTTTCTTTTCCATAGAAAATATAATATTGTCACCCAACCATAGGGAAAAGTCATCCCTGAGCACCTTAACCTTGACAGATAGAATAATTCCATAAGAAAAACCTATAACCAATAGCCAACCAAGTTAGCATACTTATCTCCAAAGCTAGTGCACCAAGAAGAGAGTTTGAAGAAATTGAGCATAAGAAAATTAGGACAAGAATATTGGCGGAAAAGGCCTCAAGCCATAATTCATAACATTGTATTCATCTTAATAATACAAACATATAATAAAATAATGAAACCACCTCAATTGTTCTCACATCAACATCTCATCAGGAGATAAGGTAAGAGGAGACAATGTAGGAATATAGAAACACACTTAGGATAACAACTATATCCTAGTATGTAAAATATATCAAAGGTGGTATACTTAAACTTAATGATTGTATATGAGAAAGAGGCTAACATCCCCCCCCTCAATCATAAGTAAAAACAACAATACCAACAAAGCAGGTGCATAAGTTGGTATATCTTCATGCCTTCATGCTCAAACTCCTGAGTTGAGCCACAATGAAGAACTGCCTGAAAAATCACCAAATCTAGATGCTAAGAAATCTGGAAAACCTCACTGTGTAATCATGTGAGATAGAATGGAAACAATTTTTTTCATTGATGTGAACTACAATATGATGAGTGCGAACAAAGAGAAGTGAATCAGCTGCAAGTCTGTCACATCCCTGAAAATGCTTGACAACTCAATCAATGCCAAGCTGCAATGCAGTAGGATCCATCTATCGTTTGCTAGGTCCAATGACCATATAGGTGAACCAAATGTCCACATCATTGCTCTCAAAATCAACATCCCAATGTCTGATTCAATATAAAACCATCATT
>JASDQU010373051.1:59601-75084 GCA_032191745.1 Picea mariana
AAAAACATTCCGTGGTTTTCTCCCGATTTGGGTTTCCACGTAAAACAGTGGTGTACTGTGTATGTGTGTGATTGCTTATTTCTTACTATTCATTATTGGATAATAATTCTAAATGGATATAACATTTGAAGAGAAAGGATTATAATTACACTATTATTGATTCACCCCCCCTCTCAGTAATCCAACATCTTCCAAGTCAAACTCCACTCAATAGAAAAATTTTACTCCAAATGGATCCTCATCTTTAAAAGATATAGTTGAAATCAAATAGAGAGAGATAACAAATAGAAAGAGATAACAGAGATTCTTGATTTCTGCACTCGCGCCTTCAAAAACAACTCGATTGATACATTGATAATAGATTGGTTAGATCATATCGATTTTCCATAATGATTCGCGTTTGTGTCCGAAGTTTGGTTTCTTCTCCAGATCCCATCACCCAAACAACTACAAATGCCCATGATAGCTCCTCCTTCATGCACTCAGAAAATATGTGGTGACAGGTTCTTCATGTCAAGCGGTTGGTGGCTCTGCAAACCCACACGCAACATCAAACACAATCTCTCCCAAGGAAGCTAATTCATGAGTGGTTCCTTCAACGCTATAACAGTCTCCTTCTCACACTTGGATTACTGCAACAATGCTTTCATGATTTAACTTTCACAATTGATATGTCAAGGATCTTACATAGTGATCAGATCAAGAAGTATGCAAAACATTCTCACAGAAATCGCCTTCACAAGAGCCTATACACATATCATTATAATAATGAGATTTCTTTACCAGTGCCTCCTTCAAATCAATCCAGATATGCAATCAAATGTTCTACAACATAAATACCTCTTTGGTGGCGATGGAGGCTTCATGAAAAAATAGTTTACAGCATTGGTATACATCGATGATGTATATTTGTAATTTTGTTGGTGTAGATAGCAAGGCATGAATTCAACACCACAATGATATGCCTCCAATTGCAGATCTCAAACAAATTCACCTTTGGTAGATCCGCATGTAGCATATTAGATCTATTTATTCTCAGCCAAATAAACCAATGTAGATCTACAACTTGTTGTTGTGAGCAGCTAGAAAACTACCATAAAAAAAATCAAGCCCTAAGAACTATAATGCTTTGATACCAATTGAAGAAATTGAGCATAAGAAAATTAGGACAAGAAGATTGGTGAAAAAGGTCTCAAGACATAATTCTCAACATTGTATTCATATTAATAATACAAATATATAATACAATAATGAAACCACCTCAATTGTTCTCACATCGACACCTCATCAGGAGATAAGGTAAGAGGAAACAAAATAGGAATCTAGAAACACACTTAGGATAACAACTATATCCTAGTATGTAAAATATATCAAAGTTAGTATACTTAGACTTAATGATTGTATATGAGAAAGAGGCTAATAGATTCCAAGCCATAACTAAGACAGAAAGTCCAAACCATAACCAAAATACCAAGTCACTACTGCAGCAGTTGTAGTTCACCTCCAGTCATGCGCACCACTTGTACTTATGCAGTTGTGAGAGTGAGTGAGTACAAATGAGATCTAGCACCCTCTATTTATACTGCTCCAAGTCACTTAACTAATCCGACTTCTCCATTTAGAGGTTAACACTTAATTATTAATTCTTTTATTGAGATGACACGTATTCTAGGGTTTCTACACATATGTTTAGGGTTTCTCTTACTTCCCAGAATATTCTAGTGTTGTAAAAGGTTACGCACAGAGGTTGATATCTCCCGCAATTAACATGATATCAAAAATGCCTCCTAGATAGGGAGGTATTCAAGAAAATGGTATTGAGCACACACAAACCATTCAACCAGTAACATCATCATAGCCACACATGCTATCTCAAGATCACATAGATGAACTTACAAGAAACATCACCACTATCAGTATCATATGATAACATCAACTGCATCATCTCTCGAACCCATATTCCACCTAATTAATCAGGCATGATGTTTAATAAGTCACTCACTCCATAGAGTGATACAAGGATCAATATTCTAATCTAGACATATGTCTTAGAATAAAGACTATCCCAACAAATGTTGAAATCCACGCCATGGGCTACAAAGACCATTCCTATAGGAATGGCAGTCTCGAAATATTTTATAATTGAGTCTATTGTGTTGGTTTTGTCACATGGGTGAGAAAAAACAAAATACTTTCATGATTAGTTAAGTTAGCTAAAAAATAAAAGTGTTTGTGAGTTGATTAGATATCCAAATACACATGAAACAAGGAAATAAAACCAAAAACAACTAAGAAATAAAATGCTAGAGAATCTTGGAAGAACTAGAACCATGAAAATAAAAAAATGACCAATATATAGCTACCAATGGATCAATATATTGATAGGCTAAACACCATAGAGAAAGGCAGGGACTTATGAGTCCTCTCTTCCTTCTTGGGAGGGTTCTTTATTTCCCTAATAGAGAGCTCTTCTCTTCATGAAATGGCAAGTAACAATGGTGAAGAAATACAATGCCAATTCCCTCAAGAGGTGAGTGGAATAGCCCTTGAAATGGTGCTTGAATGATTCCAAGAGAAAAGAGGATTCTCAAAGAAGAATTCTTGCAACATAACAATACCTTAAAGTTCTTATTTTTCTAGCACACCTATGGCACATATTTATAGCATCCATTCATGGCAATATATAATTGGCTCATAGTGTGAACAAGAGGCCTTTTAGGGAACTTCCTATCTCTTGACCAGCCTCCAAGCTAGATTTTGCTCAGATATGAGTGCCAAATCTTGTTGGGGGTCGGACTAGAAGTGGTTGATATGCCGACTAAATTCATAAATGCGTCATTCATAGAATTGTGTGTATTTTCTCATAGACGATTGTGCATCTTGCACATAGTGCACACTGAGGGTTGTGTTAGACCGCGCATTCTGCGCACTGCCCGTGCACTTCCTTTGGTGAATTTGTGCATGTTGATTTTGTAACCAATTATATAGTTTTTTTCCTTTTGGATGGATTTTCGTGTTGTAGGTGGACTAATTGCTGTTGGAATTGATGTCTTTCTTCAACCATTATGTGCAATGATGTGGACGATTTTTTAGTGATAACATATGCCCCCTGATGTGTGAGGTTAGGAGAATATGTATAGTTGAAATACATCAATGTTTATATTGTTGAGAGTGCCATTGTAATGAAGAGTGAAGAGAGGAACTGCAAGAGTGATCCATCGGAGGGAGAGGGAAAAATGTGGGAAATAGAATAAAATAAAACCTGTGTACAAACGAGGCGAGAATGCCCCATGCTCATGTCATGAAACCAAAATGTGGGACTGTAATTGATCATGGATGATGATGTAGATAAATGCATCACCGTCAGGGGCAGTTGATAATGACAGATGAAAGTTTTGAATGGGGAATAGGCTCTGAAGGGAGTCAAGGACGACTGTAAGAATTGTCGATGACTTGTAGGCATTGATGGCCTATCAACTTCAGAGGTCTTCGATTGGTATGAAACCACTGCAGTGGTTTCATAGTAAGACCCACCTTAACATGAGAGTTTTTTGAAGTCGAATGTTATGGGGTCAACAGAATCAGAAATAAATGATGACTCTCTCTGTTAATGAGATTCAAGATACTGCCACCCTTCTGGAAACTGTGCTAATGGCGACACGAAGGGAGCTATGATGCCAAGAAGCTAAGTGATTTTTGAAATACACTAAGTAATAGATGATATCAATTACTGACAAGTAACATGAATGAAGTCAATATGTTGTGGGACTCAAGACTACCCTTGGTTGGGGGGTTTATGGAGGAGTGGCAACAACTGTAAAACTGAATCTAGTGTCAGGGGGACAACTAGATATGGGGTTAAATTGTGCCAGAGGCTAACAAAGTGGGAAAAATCAGAGATCATGGGTACATGGACTTGGGATACTCAGGGTTTGTGAATGAAAATAAAGGTGGATGCCCCAACTAAGGGCAACATGGGTTGCTTTTACGAGTAAATAAGGCCATCAAGGGTGACGACGAAAATAAATGTATATGTTGGAAACAAAGGATTTGTACAATTACCAAAAAAATAAAGAATAATTTGGGTTGAGTGTACAGATACAGAAACGAGTGCCCCAGTGAAAGATGGATTGGCATTTTTAGGGAAAAAGTTTGTGAAAGAGAATTGGTGGAGGGTAGGGGCCCCATGGGTGGGTTTCTATATTAGGTAAGTGGATGGAGGACAATCTACGTATGGGAAAAATGATGGTGGATGAGATGGAGGGATAATGAAATTGCGGAAATGCAGTCAATAGAACCAATATGATATGATGTGGGAGTCCATTGGGAAGGTTATCAATATGATGAGAAGAAGTATGGGTTTCATTCTCGAAAATGCAAAATACTATCAAGACTCCCAAACCTAGGGGGGTGAAATCAGCATGAGTGTCAAGTTTCCAAGGGGAACTATGAATTGGACAACTCATGTGGGGGAGAGTTCTATCGGATGATGGTACCAAAATATGGCAGAGGTAAAGATACTGTAGAGCCGAATGTAGGGACCCTAAAGGTAAATGTCAGAGGGTGTGACTGGGATATGAAATTAGTAACAGAGGGAGTAATGACATGCGAGTGTCAAACATATACCTGAAGGGGTTGGAAGCTTGTTGGACAAGTACTTTCACACATGAAAACCAAATACCCGACATGAAAAATATATGATGATAAAGAACATATAACAACTATTTGATAAAATTTGTAGTGAGCATGTGTACCTAAATGTGGCGTGAGAAAAATGATCCTTAAGGGAAAAGTGCATATGATATCCCAAAGAATGTGAATTTGTAGATGGCTAGATTAGGATCTCATGGCTGAGAATAGATCAGAAAACGAAGGCTCTGGACTCCTATAACAGAATGTGGAAGTTGGGAAAAAGGGCATATATATGGATGGTGGGCCCACAATGCCACCTCATTTGCACTGACACTATTAGTGATCTAGTGAGAGTGTTGTGAGGTGATTTGGAAGATTATGGGAGCATGGGGCTATCTATTAGGTAGGTGAAATACTTCTTGTGAGAGAAAAAGTGCTCGATCATGGAGTGCATTCCAAGGGAAATCATGGGTAGTCATTCTTCCAAGATATCTTCGTCTCACTAGAAAATGCAAGAATACATGGGGTCCTAGGAGATGAAAGGGGGAACTTTCAATGGGTAAGTGTTGTGGTCCTCAAGGGGTGAGGAAGTGGAAGGGATATCATGTGTAGGGTGTGATGGCCCACTGGACATAAACCAAATTTCAAGACACTGTGAGTGATATCTCGTTCTCTTGGGGATGAACGAAGAGATATGAAAAATGTCCATAATGTTAGCATCGGTAGGGAAAGCTTGAGAGGGTTCAGGCTGAGATGTGAGGTGCACTGTGATTAATGTTTGGAAGAATTGAGGTAGAGTTGGGAAATGATGAGTGTAATGGCCATACATTGAGCATATGGCACAATGGAAATTGTGTTGTAACCCTTTATTGCATGTGGTTGAGGACTTCATAGTAGTGGTGGATGTACTTGGTGGAGTTTAAAGAAATGGGGTTTCTTTGGGAAGCTGAATAAGATTGCATAACTCAGGAAGAGTAGGACATCTTGTAGTGGGGTGTCCTTCTCTTTTGCATAGTGCGCAAGGAGGTTTATCCCAGAGAGGGAGTGGAGTTGTGGGCTCATTCTTCCTCTGTCTGTCCTAAGTAGTGGTGGCGTTGTCACTAGGTGGGGGTGGGGCTAGTATGGTGGGGGCATGTACTAGAATTTTCATTGGTAATCCCTGTGTCTAAGGAGGGATAGATGGTGTAGGAACTGTAGAGGGTGGGTGGAGATACCATATAGGGATGGCGAGAACCATGTTAGGAAGGGTGAGGGTAGCCACATCTTGGAATGCCTAGACTTGAGGTTGGGGGTAGAAAAATGGGATTTGGGTAATGGATTGGGGATCTGTCTCCCAAACCGAGATGTGTCCCTCGAGGGGGGTGAATCATGAACAAGTGGTATGGTGGTGTTCTTAGGGAATTCCTAAGGTAGTAGTGCTCCGACTGGTGTAACTATGATGTGGGGAGGGGGCTGCATGGAAGGAGTAGTGTCTTCGATATCTTTTCTGTTAGAGGAAATCACACACACTTGCGTTGAAATAAAAGGGTTGAGGAGCGGTGGTGCTCCACGATAAGTTCCTAATAAGGATGAGTCTTTGAATATTCCAGGAGCAACATCAATGACTGAAAAATCATCTGAGCTAGTGCAAACAAGGGGAAGGATGTTATCAATGTTGGCAGAATGATTAGGCTCATAATGTGTAAGTTGGTCGATGGTGCCAATTTTCCCATTTTGGGGGAACATCATCATTCGAAACACAGAAGAGGCTAATCCCTTCATAGCATACATGTAGCTATGTACAAAAAAAGATATTATAATCAAGTGGGGTGTCGATAACTTCAATGTCAATCAGGATGGTTTTTCCCCCAACTTCGACGAGAACATTTTGGAAGAGCCCTTCAGGGGATGATGGTTGACCGTCATAAGCTCCCAGGGTAATGGAGGATGGTACTAGCTTAGGTGAGTCAAGTTTTTACCATACTGCTTTGGACATGATGCATGTGGATTCAACTTCATCGATGATGCACCGATGAACTATGATGTTCTGGATTTTAACTAGTATCTGAAAGGATACAAGAGTGGGGAGGCATGGTTCTCCTCTATCTAAATCAAAGTGATTAGTTGAGTATCAACAGGGTCAACTTCCCCCAAGGCGGACATAAAGGATTTGCATTGTGTGGGACAGCTTTAGAGGAACTTCAGCATAGAAAAGGTTGCAGAAGATTGTGCTAAGTCATCGAACAGACTGTAGTTATGGGCTTCCCTAGCATGAGGGTTATGTACATTCCGTCATAGAGGTATGCGGGGTATACAAGGATTTGGTTCAAGTTTAGGGAGTGGTATCATCAATGGTTGTTCGACTATAGCTAGATTTGTTTATGAGGTGGTTGGGGTAGATTCAAGAGGCATGCCGTATGGATGGCTATGTGTTTGTAGAAGAATCTCCTCTTCACTGGTAAGGAGGATACTACGATCGGATGGATTTCTAAGTTGATTAGGCCCTAGGTTTTGATATTTCCCCATTTTTGGTGGGGCATAGTTTCCCTCCTGTTGGGTATTCATCACACCTTGGTGTGGAATTTCATTTTGAAAAATAATCGGAGGTGGTGGTTGCAAATAATGATGTGGGGTCAGTTGGGGGGAAGGTGGTGCTAGAGGGTGTTGTGTGTTCATGGATTCTTTAATGCATTTATAATTTGAAATTTGAGGGCAGTGGTGAGTATAATGTCCATACGCACCACATAGAGCACAAGGGAAGTTAGTTATGAGATTGTTTTTCTTCCCTTGGCGTGGTTTATTTTTGTTGTTTCTCCCTTGGGGGTTGTGGCTGCCTTGATTCTGGTTGCCCCAAATAGAATGGTTTTGTTGGGGGTTATTTCCTCTTGGTCTTGGGTTGTTATTGTTTCATTTTTTTTCCTTTCTTCTTGTCATTATTCGATTAATGGGTCATATTTTCCATATTTAACTATTCAAAATAATAAATCTTTTGAATGGGAGAGGTATGAATGAAGTTAACATCGGCGTGTGGTTGTCTTGGTGGAGGAGAAATCGGTTGGGGAGGACCAGGAAATGGAAAATATGGATTTTTTTGTGGAGACAATCCATATGACATATAGGAAGTTGAAGTACCTCCATTATGATCGAGATTATATATGGGTGTTGGGGGTGGACCCGTACTTGATTGAGGGACTGGATGTATCATAGGTACCGGTGGGTTTCCCCCTAAAGGTGGAGGGGGGACAACAGGAAATGACTGTTGGTGAGAGGGAGGAGGGTAATAAAATGTCCATCCATATGGTTGAGGGTAGCTGTAAGGGTTACAGTGTGTCATAGAACCAATCAACCCATCCACATTGTGGCACATTCCAGGTTTTTCCTGGCCAAATGGTAGGGGCCTCGGTGCATCAGGAAATACTGTGTACAAGTAACCTAATTGGGCATATATGAGGTTGAATTGTTGGGCCTTGCTAATGGATTCCTCTTTTTATTGAGGAAAAGTAGATGCTACATATTTGGAAATGATAGAGACGAGAGATTTGGGAAACCAATCAAGACGTTGTTCTTTAGTGGTTTCTTCTTTACACAAACTACATCATCACTACCATTCATGGATTTGGTCGGTGATGTGGATAGAAATGGTTTGCTTGAACTCGGACAAAAATTCTAAGCCAGTATCATGATGCAATGGTAATTGGAAAAAACACAAAAAGGCATTGGCCAATGATTCACATGGGACCTTGATTTTTCATCCACATATCATTTGGCTGATGAAACAGTGAGAGTTATTTGAAATAACCTCAAGCAGATGGAATCATCCATGATGTTGTTTGAAGAGCACCATAAGTGGAAGTTCATAACATGGTTGGCGATATCTTCCCCTAGTTTTCCTTCAAACTTTGGAATATCTGAAGGCAATTTTGTATGCATATTGGGATAAGTGGCATCATGCAAGATAGGATCATTCATGAGTTTGGTTAAATCAGGAATCTTGAGGGATTCCAAGTATGGAAAGGGGAGATTTGGTGGAGGATTAACTCCATCCATTGTCTGTGTAAGTGGTGGACCTATCCCTTGAGAGGGATTTGGTGGGTTTCTACTTCTTCCTTGAGAATAATTTTGAATCCTGCCTCCTTGTGAAGGAGAACCAATAGATGGGCTGCCTTGGGTATTTGACCCAAGAAAAGTGGAACCAAGTAAAGTTGATCTCAAGACAGTAGCACTCACTAGAGTGTGAGATGGTTGAGCCAGTGAGTTGGAAACTAGGGACCCCTCCTAGAATAGGAGGTAGATTTTGTAGGCATCTAGAATGACGGGGATTATGTGGTTCCCCTATGGTGCTGACTAGAAAAGTGAATGTGTTTAAATGGTGACAAGAGAGAAATAAATGAACAAGAGATTTTTACCTGCACAAAATAGTATAACTCACAATTGCATGTAATCAAATGAAAATCATACATAAATCAATTGTAAATAAAGAAGCATGTGGGTAGGTGGATTTTGTCCACATGGGGGAATAACAAAAACAAATGCTTGTGTCCTAAAAGACGTATCTTCCTTCCTCTCAATTTAGCACTGGTCCTTCCAATAACACTCAACAGTGGGATGTGAAGCCACCGGAAGAGGAACTAGTGAAGGTTGAAGTAATCAGTTATAATGAGGGGTAGAGGGTGCATATCCCAGAAGAGCTGGTGATATTTTCCAATAGCCACACAAAATATGATCAAGGTGCGATTGTAGCCCACAACCGCCACCTGGGTAGATATCCTATGTTTGGCCACTAAGTACCATGGTCAAAGTGCGAAATTTAGATTTTTGGCCTCAGAAATGGGTCACAAGATGTATTCACTCACAAGAATTGGGTGACTCAAGGAGGGATGCGTAGAACAACCGGACCTCAGCCTTTGACCCTTCACGAGTATCTCCTTGCCTTATGGTGTAGGAACACTTGACTTGGAGGATTTGAAATATCCCTATTCTCAACTTCTATTGTTTCAAAATGTGAGAACTAGATAACAGGGGGTTATTTGGATGCCTACCCCCAAGATCCTACTTAAACTAAAAATATTATTTTGGTACCTCCTGTGAAGGAAAATTTAGTGCATTCTTAGAAACATTTTAGATGTTTTGGGCTGAGAGATTGGGGTCATGGACCAACCTCGTTTGAATTAAATTGGTGTGTATTATTTCTAAATAAGTAGCCAGATCTTTCAGAGTTCCTTTAAAGTACTTTGTGAGTACTAAAAAAGAAATCCTACTTTGAACTCCACATTCAAATAGAAATTATGTGTGTGAGGAGTGGCTTTGTGTGCAAGAAAGTGAAAAGTGTGAAAAATATTCTAATAATTTAAGTGTGAGATTGCATCATGTGGACTTCCTATGGTTTTTACAATTCTTCTTACCTAGCTTACTATGTTTCTTTGGTACAACCTTACGGAATATTTAAATCCCTAAAGAACTAGCAATGTGGACATATGGGTCCTTACAAATCCTTTAAACTCCCTAGAATGTTGTCTATACTAAGAAAGATTTTGAAACTATCCTAGAATTGTAGACATGTGGGAATGTATGGGCCCATTAATTGATCTTTTAAACTTTCCTAGAGCGTTGTGTAAACTAAGAAAGAATTTTGAAACTATCCTAGGATTGCAAACATGTGAGCATGTATGGACCCTTACAAAGCTTTAATATAATTTTCAAAAATAAGAGGAACCCTAGGGGGGCTTTGTCCTCTCCTAATGATTTTTAAGGGAGATGAAATTTCCTTTCAACCACCTTTTATGATTCCTGAGATCACACTAGGGTGCAGGGGAAGAGCATACTTGAGGGTTAAAATTGATTTCTAGTCCCAAATTAATTGATTGTGTCTGAAAAAGCAATAACTTCAACTCAAAATTTTAAAATCCAAATGAGCCATCCATGTGGCAGCAAAGAAAAGAGAAGAATAATGATTAGTTTTACCCCTAAGTGATTATGTTAGATAACATTTCTTGTGAGAAAGTACTCTAAGTGAAGTGTGATTGCTTTACAAAGTGCAGGAAATTAAAATCTGAAGGCAATGGGCCATCAAACCATTCATAAAAACCCTTACAATTTCGCAAAACTGGACTTATGTGGGGACTATAGTTCTGACAGGTGCGTAGAGGGAGCAAAATGTGAAGAATGTGCATATTAATGAAGTATTTCACGCTCATAGTGTGCCAAGTGCATGTCTATGTTCCTTGACAACCGCACACTTCCTGTCACGCGTTGGGAAAAAAATTTCCAAGTGAAATTCTCTTGTCTTGGCTCTGAATTTTGACTTTGGAAGGTTGGACTAGGTCGGTTTTGGTACCTGCATATCAAAACAATTAGAAAGAATTGATCTTTGATATTGATCCCTAGATGGTTGCCAATCCGTTGTGTTGGTTTTGTCACATGGGTAAGCAAAAACACAACACTTTCATGCTTAGTTAAGTCAGCTAAAAAAGACAAAAGTTTGTGATTTGATTAGATAACCAAATACACATGAAAGAAGGAAATAAAACTAAAAACAACTAAGAAATACAATGTTTTAGAAGCTTGGAAGAACTAGAACCATGAAAACAAAAAAATAATCAATATATAGCTACCAATGGATCAATATATTGATAGGCTAAACGTTGTAGAGAAAGGCAGGGACATATGAGTCCCCTCTTCCTCCTTGGGAGGGATCTTGACTTCCCTAATAGATATCTCTTCACTTCATGAAATGGAAAGTAAAAATGGTGAATAAATATAATGCCAATTCCCTCAAGAGGTGAGTGGAATGGCCCTTGCAATGGTGCTTGAATGATTCCAAGAGAAAAGAGGATTCTCAAAGAAGAATTCTTGCAGCATAACAATACCTTGAAGTTCTTATTTTTCTAGCCAACCCATGGCACATATTTATAGTATCCATTCATGGAAAGATATAATTAGTTCATATTATGAACAAGGGGCCTTTTAGGGCACTTCCTAGCTCTTGACCAACCTCCAAGCTAGATTTCGCTTAGATATGAGTGTCAAATCATGTTGGGGGTTGGACTAGAAGTGGTTGAAAGGCCATGAAGATTCATAAATGCATCGTTTATAGAAGTGCATGTTTTTTATCATAGACATTCACGCATATTGTCTATAGTGCACACTGAGGGATGTGTTAGCCCATGCATTTTGAGCACTGTGCATGCACTTACTTTGGTGAATTTGCGCACTTTGATTTCTCAACCAAGTATATAGTTTTTTTCCTTTTGGATGGATTTTGGTGTTGTAGGTGGAATAATTGTTGTTTTAATTGATGTCTTTGTTCAACCATTGTGTGCAATGTTAAAGACGATTTTTTAGTGATAACAGGGTCATATGTACCATAGAGATTGATCTCTACCTATATCCCTTAGAAAATATCGGTCTTGGACCATTTTCCTAATCGGGCCAAAATTTGTGCCTTAGGAAAATACCAGTCCATGATATGTCAACAAACTGTCAACCTAGACCATTCTCCACAGAGATAATGTATCTCCATCAACAATCTATTCTATCTAGACCATTCTCTGTCTAGAGAATGTATGTCCACCAACACACTGACTATCCATCTAGCTGGCAATCAACTCCAACACTACTAGTAGTCTCCATAGAACTCATATAGTAGCATACTTCTACTATAATTCCATCCAATAGAACACAATTTTGTATATCTATAGTAGTATACAACTACTATCCAGTGGTACACAACCACTCCTAGTAGCACACGACTACTAACTAGTGACACATAGTCACTACCCATGGATCACATCCACCACAATAGCATACAACTACTGTCCATAGACATAGAGTCTCCACATCAATCATATCATATGATATCAACCTACATAAACAATATCATGATAGAAACTGATTCATTTGGGGCATTATTCTACTCACATTTGTGATATCTGGAAGAGCATATGCCCTTAGAAAGCAAAACATTAGCCATGGGCTATCTGGAGTATTCTTCCCAATCATAGAAGATTAAATGTCCCTGATTTATGATCATGTACCATTCACCTAAATGGACCATTCCTCTAGCACTAATCATAGTGCAACCTAGAGAGATTGAGTATGCCCTAGGGAATGCTTGTCCCTCATTTCAGAACCTAAACCATTCACCTAACTGGGCCATTCCTCCGGCGACACTAATCACAGTGAAACCTGGAGAGAATGAGCCTTCCCTAGGGAATGACTATATAAACCATTTCCTATGGAAATGATTATCCTGCACCAACCTCCTATAACAAACCATTCTTTGAAACTACTCCCAATTGTGAACTTTGAAAGAATGACTGCCCGGAGAGGTGAACCATTCTTCTTGACCACTAATCAAAGTGAATGCCAAGAAGAATGAATATCCTATACCATTCCCCCACACTAGACACAAGGGTAATCACTGTCTATGGTACATCAAAAAGGTATCGGACCATTTTCATTACGAAAATGACTGTCTCATCTAGACCATTTTCTGAAATGGAAAGATGTTTGTTTTTCAGGAATATTTGGCCACTTTCTGGATTGGAAGGTGACTTCCCAAACTAGACCATTTTCTGAACTAGAAAATGACTTCCCATAAATCAATAACATACTAGTGCTCCCTCCCAACCTAGGAGTAATCTCTTCCTTTTCCAATAAGGAAGTCATCTCCATGAGTACCATCTTGTCCCTTAAGTGCACAAACTTTTCATCTTTGACAGAGGCTTTACCAAAATATCAACTATCTTTTCAATTGTGAAGATATACTGAAGAACCACTTCTCCCCTATGGACTCTATCATGGAGAAAATAATACTCTCTCTCAATGTGCTTCGCCCTTTCATGGAACATCGGGTTCTCTGAAAACTTCACACAACTTTGATTTTCACAATATATCATGGTCGAATCCAACACCCGATCAAATAGTCAAGAAGCCAGATTATGGAGCCACATTGTTTTCGTACAAGCATCACAAGTTGCGATATACTCTTCTTTTGTAGTGTTAAGTGCAACAGACTTTTGTTTCCTTCTAGCCCATGACATCGTGGAAAATCTCAAACTGAAACATATCCAAGTAGCACTTCTTCTTTCAACTACACTACCTTTCCAATCTGAATCAATAAATCCATGTAGTTGTATATAATAAATCAAACATGCCACAAATAAAATATATGGCTGAGTATTCTCCAAGTACATTAATGAGCCAATCAATTCTTGATACAAAGACGGGTCTACTAGATCAAAGTTTCTCAACTTCTTTATATCTTTCATCATGGGAGCTTGCCATGGATTTGCAGTCCATCATCCCAAAATTTTGAAGAACCATTTCAATATAATTCCTCTTTCATAGGACGTTTTCACCACACTTGTATTGTACATGAGAGGATCCACACCAAGTTTTTCTTGATTCCATACAAGGTCTTCTTCCATCTTCATACAAGGGTATCTTTATGGTATGTTAGCACTCTATAATTTCACAAGCTAATGAAGAAATGAGCAGAGGTAACTAAAAAACCACTTTGGAGTCAAGGACCTAGCCCTCCAAGACTTGGAGAGGGATCACTATGTATGATTTAGCTTTTTTTGTATTGGATGTTAGGCTAGTTATAAGAGTACAAGGTTTTTTGGTTTGTTTTAAATTGTTTGGTTGGAACAACAAGGGAAAACCCATTGGGCAATGGAGTCACAATTCAGAATGGATCAAAAATAGGTCATAACAGGCTAATATGGAAGGGCAAGGTAGGAAAAAACACTATATCTTCAATATTTAATGGATGGGAAAGATGGAACATATTAATAAATCCAATTAAAAATAGAGCAACTGAGAATTCTAAGTTTAATCTTCAGTGGAAAAACACAAAAATTATTCCATGCAAGTGACAAAGGTTACATTTAAACCAATTCTTTCCTTTGGTCTCCTTAAAATAATTCATAAGGTAGAAAAAAATATGGTAAACAAAATAAAACAACTAACAAGGAGATTACTTCACCAATGAAACTGACACAAGAATCATGTGATGTTGCAACTGTGTTACTAAACTCTGATCCATGGAGGCTCTATGAGATGTTTTAAAAAATGATTTCCATCCTTCAATAAAGTCCCAACTGATCAACCTTTAATACTTCATAATCATAATTTTTTATAAGTTCCTTACAAAGAATTCATATTACAAAAATATAGATATCATGTAGATCTTCTTAGATTTCTGGTGCTTAATTTAATGGAGGTTGTTGAAAACATGTCTTCAAGTTTTGTTGTGTTGTTGATCTTCTGATGTTGACTAAGCTTATTTCTGCAGAAATCAGGCAATAGAGTCTAGATTCGGTGATTGATTGTCGATATTCATCTTTCATAAGTCTTCATTTCTTTTATTTCATTTCCATCTGTCAATTTGATCCGTTAAAGTTCTGAATTGTCTACCATGAAAAAAGGGTCGGACTGCTAAAAATAGGGGTCAATGCATATGCTTGTATCTCCCAAAATATGACAGATTTGGGAAAACCGAAAGAGGTTATTGTACATGAGCTCATCTTGAGTAAATACCATTCTCGATTTTTTAAAATTCATATCCATATTTCCAAAACATTTTCCGCAAAAACATGAAAAAAAAGGAAAAATGGAAGCCTGAAAAATAGTTCTTAGAGATGGCTTTGATTCTCCCAATTATTGATACCTGTGAAAAAACTGAGAGAGGTTATTGAATTTCAACCCATTTTGGAGGAAACAATATCTAGTTTTTTCAAAATTCCTTCTGGTTTTACCATAAATGTTATTTGAAGTGGCCTGGTAAAACTGGGCGAAAATCGATTTTCATAAGAGGGAGAGTGGATTTCAAAGGAGGGAGAGTGGGTTTCGGACCCCCCCTGGGGCGGT
>JASDQU010373051.1:82686-95162 GCA_032191745.1 Picea mariana
TGCTACCGTGAGAATAATCCATGCTATTTTGTAGAAGCCATGGGCTTCATATTTTGATATTTTGGTCTTTGGACGGAAAAGACCTTTTTTAAAAAAAATTATCGTTATATATATATATATATATATACACACACACATGAGGCTTCTACTGGCTTACTTTTCTTTATATACAACATGTGCTGTGTGATTGGATTTATAAATTTCTCAAATGTCTGTCTAACAAATAATTAGCTAATACATCGGTTAACGTAGTTAGACATCTAGGAATGTGTTGATACTCAATATAATCAAAATAATGTTCCAAGAGGTGAATTCGTAAATATACTCGTAACAACGTAGGAATTTAGATAACATAGACATTACTTAGTTGCAGTAATACTAACTATGAATCAAGTCGTACAACAAGGTGATGAATTCCAAGTGAAATAGCGTCGATCAACAATTCAATGACTACGCTATATTCCGTGATATTGTTAGTTGTATGATTGAGGAAAACACTGTGTAGAATGATTAACTCATTCATATGTGCATAGATTTTCCAAGCAGTAGATGATAAGTTATGAGTACTATGACTAGTGCCATCAGCGAAGCCAATGTGGGGTAGCAAAGACATTGACATATGGAAACCAAGCACAATGCAAGGTAAGAAGCTAGGGGTTGAAACCAAATAACAAAAAAGAACACAAGAGTAGCACACAAGAGTATGATACAATAAAAATGCAACCACTCATGCAAATATAACCTGTCCATAGTACTTCTTCAAGTAAAGCCCATTTCTGGGTTCAATTAAGGGAATACCATCATAATCTACTAAATCATAAGCTCCCTTCTCCAACACTCGTTTGACGATATAAGGGTTGTGCCACATAGCCTCAATTTTTCATCCCCTAGTAAATCACGATCTTGTTCATATAGGAGAACTAGATCACCTTCGGAGAAAACACATGGTTTGACATGCTTGTCATATTGGGATTTTATGCGTTTCTTATGGGTTTCAATAACTAGGGTGGCATCACGACGGGTTTTGTCTAATTGCATCAAATACAATAGATGTTCTTCCTTGGTAAATGTGTTTGGGAGAAGTTCAACAACTAGCTTCAATGATGATATCTCACATTCAATCAGCATAACAACTTCGATACCATACACCAACTGAAAATGCGTAAATCCCGTGGAAGACTTCACGGATGTCTGATAGGCCCATAATGATGAAAACGACATCGTGTGCCAACTTCTCTTGTTAATTCCTATTATCCGTCGAAGCATAGTGATAGAACCTTATTTATCGCTTCAACTTGGCCATTAGCCTGTGGATAGTAGGGGGTTGAGTTTTCATTTTGAAGACCCAACTTTTAGGTAAGCTAGGACATCATGAAATTTCAGAAATGGCTATCGTGATCGGTGACAATAGCTTGCGAGATTTTGAATCGTGTGATGATATGATTGAATATGAATAGGGCTGCATTTTTTCCAGTATTATCGAATGTAGGCATCGCCTCAACCCATTTCGTGAAATAATCCATAGCTATGATGATGTATCCATGCCCCCCGACCGAGTGAGGCTTACATGTCATGAAATCAATGCCCCATTTTGTGAAAGGTCCAACAGAAACTACAGGGTGTAAAGGAGCGGGATGAGATCGTATCTTGTTGTTGTATGTTTGACAAGCATGGAATTTTGGATGGCAATAATATAGTCTTTGAATAAAGAGGGCCAAAAATACCCTCCTCATAATATATTGTGGGCAGTAGCATACCCAAACATGTGGCCACCACATGCTCCAGAATGATAGTCATTCAATTCTTTCTCAACCTCATCATAGGTGAGACATCGTCGAAAAATGGAGTCAACCCCACAACGATAAAGAGTGTCACCGAGGATAATATAATGATGGGCCTGGTATTGTATATGATGAGGGTCAGCGCTAAACAGATCGGGTCGAAAATTCTGAGTCTGGAGATAAATAATGATATCTCAATACCAAAGGTCATTGGAACGGATAAGAAAAATGGATTCATCAGGTAAAGAATCCTCTGTTACATTTTCTATCTCAGTCCAGGGAAGGTCACATATTAGTTCGAAAAACACCAAGGATTTCTTAGAATTAGCACGTTCAAACTCTAAGTCAAAATCTTGGAGAATCACTCTCCATTCGGAGTATTTTCCCCCTAGCAATTGGCGTGTAAGAATATGTTGCATAGGGTTGCAATCAGAAATTACAGTGGTCTTGCGTAATAAGATATAGTGATGGAAATGTTGGACAGCTTGAACAGCTTCCAAGGCTAGTTTTTTAACATGTAAGTATTTGGCTTCGGTAGTCATGAGACTCCGACTCAAATAATAAATGACATGTTCCTCGTGTGGGTCATCTTCTTGGACTAGAACCATGGAAATGGTAGAATCCGAAGCATTGAGATAAAGGAAATAATCTCGACTATAATCGGATGGGAAAAGTAGCGGGGTATGGTTTAAAGTCAATTTCAAAGCTTCGAAGGCTTTGTTGGCAGTGGTGTCCCATACAAACTCAGAACCTTTCTTCAACAGTTGAGTAAATCCAAGTGTTAATTCAATGTAGTTTTGGATGAAATGACATAAAAAGTTTGCCTTCCCTTGCAAACTTTGAAGCTGGTGGAGTGAGGAAGGAGGAGGGAGATTGAGGATCACCTCGACCTTCAAAGGATCTACCCTCATCCCCTGAAGTGATACAATAAATCCCATAAGTCGATCGGACTCCACACAGAAAACACATTTGTGTTGGTTTAATCATATACGATACAACCGACAACGAAGGAAAATGGCTCAGAGGTGTGCTGGATAGTCACTACAACGCATGGAATGTGTCAACAGGTCATCTAGATATGGTTGTACAATGTTCTTGATATCATGAAAGGTATAAGACATGGCACATTGAAAATTCGCATCGACGTTCTTTAAACTGAAGGGTAGTTTCTGGTAGCCAATGGTGCCCCAAATACAAATGAAAGAAATTTTGTATTGATCCGCGGGCAAGATGTTGATTTGATTATATCCAAATAAATTGTCCATTAAAGAGAAGATTTCACTCCCGGCGCAATTGTCGACGATTTGGTCAACAAAGGGGGTGGGAAATTTGTCCTTAGGAAAAGCTTTGTGATATCCTTATAATCAATGCAGACATGAATCATACCTTGTTTCTTGTTAACCAGAATTAGATTGGATACCCAATTAGTTAAAGCCACAAGATAAATAAAGACAACTTTAAGAAGTTTCTCAACCTCAAGCTTGATATCAGCTTCTTTACGAGAGTGGACTGGGCAAAGTCTCTACCAGACAGGTTTAGTGCATGAGTAAGTCTTAATTTCGTGTACAACAATATCAGGGTCAATACCCGTCATCTCTTCATATCTCCATGCGAAAATTTCATGAAACTCTTGAAAGAGGGAATTATAAGTGACAACCTCATCAGTGGAACACAAAGCTCTGATGTGAACATTTTCAAGAACTCTAGGTTTAATGGATATGTTGGCGGGGATGGTGGGTGAAATATTATTCAAGTTCCCTTCATATAACACATCGTGTGCAGACTCGGGAATGGAAGAAACGACAACAATGGTCGATGGAGTCGAGATCTGTTGGTAACTCTTGATGGTGTGTTGTTCTAGGAAGAGAATGGAATGATGATGTCCATCATCCCAAGGGGTGTCCTCCATAGACATAACTGACATAATCATCTCGTCCGTGGGAAAAATTACGTGAAACAGATCAGGAGATGAGTCACCAAGAGAGGGAGTAGAAGGGGTTGTTGATTGAATGGATTGATAGGTGGATTCAACCGGACTTAAAGGCATTTGGTCACCATAGAAAAGATAATCACCTAGGTCAGGTACTATCCACAAGTCGTAGGATGCGGGGGTTTCATGAAAAAAGGTAGAAATCATGTTGATCGAGGTGACCAAAGGAGGTGGAAAATCGGGTGGTGGGATTGGAAAAGTACCCATGAAAGTTGAGTCTTTTAATAGACCCACACCGACATTCTCATACCTAGGGGGTGTCTTTGAAATGAATGATACGTTGCTAGTATGAGAATCAGAGTTGAAAAAGTCCATCTAATCTACAGTAATGAATTTTCCTTGGTGTGGGAAATGTACAACATGGAAAAGGGTAGACACAACTATGTTCATAGAATCAATCCAGCTACAACCAAGTAAGAGGTTATAATCAAGAGGTGCATCAAAGACCTCAACTTCAACTGACCAATTTTACTTCCAACGTAATAGACAACAAGGGAAGTACACCATAGGGCTTAAAGACAAATCCATTGAAGGCCTTAAGTATGTTGTGTGATTCAATTAAGGGAGGTGAGCCAATGTATTTCCAACATGCAACAAACATTACGCACGTTGAGGCACCCTCATCAATAACGGTTCTACATATATTCTTGTTCTCTATGACAACTTGTATCTGAAATGCTAGTTAAGGGGGTATCCTTGGAATGTGATATTCCAGGTTAAAAATTATCAAATTCATATCCATGGGATCAATTCCACAAATAGCCTTTAACAATGCCTTCCATTGAGTGGGACAAATTTGAAGGACTTCGAGAGATGACATCTCGAAGGGTGCTTGCGCCAGATCTTCTACAATACTGTAGTTCTGAGCAACACGTGTATGAGGATTGAAGGAAGACTTTTGAACAATGCCCTTTGGGGGAGAAAAGAGAACCGTATCGAGACTCAATAATTCGAGATGAAAAGGATCGTTTGGAGGTGAAGTTGAGGGAGGTTGTTGAACCAACATAGGTGGTATATCATCAACTTTCTCCTTTGAGGAAGAGTAATCTTTGGCCCGAGTGGTAAGCATAACGTCATTCTTTTTTGAATCACCCGTACACATAAGGACATAGGAAGTAGTAGAGGGAGAGGGTTGGTCGTGAATGACCAATTGGGCCTGTTGTTGAGAAGGGAAAGGTTGGGACAAAATGATAGGTGTGGGAGGTTTCGCGGTCCCTTGAAGGAACTTAGTAACCTTGGCCCATCTTGGACAATATTTCGTGTAGTGATCATCACCACAGATAAGGAAAGGGTATCAGAGTTTTCTCTTATCCTTATCATAAACATGTTGTGTTTTGGCTTTCTCATATTGTGGGTTATTTTTATCCTCCTTATTCTTACCCTTCCCTTTTTAGATTTATTTTTTTCGGTAGGGGTATATTAAATGGAGCTAACTTCAGAGGTTTTTCTGGTGGAAGGAGTAGGAGTGGGAGAATTTTGAACATTAGAAGTAGCGGATTTGGGATTGGTGGTAGAAGCTTGCATAGATTGAGGTTGAGCATGGAAAGTGCCAATCACACCATCAGCCGCATGAGAAGCAGCCGAGGTAGTTGACGTAGCAGTGGTAGAAGGACGAGGTGCATAAGGGAGCATGTCGTAAAGAGTACCCATTTGTGAATAAAAGAGATTGAGGTACTGAGTGCGACTGATCACATGTTCTTCTGTGACAACTCCACCCATGGCAATGTCATAAGATACTTTATTCACAAATGTTTCATGAACCATTCTTCCAATAACTGATCGAGAAGATCGAGTTTTATCAAATGTCGTCTTCTTCTCCACTCATGGATGTGATCAGAGATATGAGTGGTCGAATTCTGCTTGAAGGAACTCAAAATATCGGTTCCTATTTCATAATGAATGGGTAGTTGGTAATGTGTGAGGAAATCCATGGCTAGGGTATTAAAGTCGATGACGAAACCTCGTGGTAATTCTATATACCACTTTTCAACGGAACCCGTAAGAGTTCATTGGAAGAGTCGTAACCGAATGGAATCATCCATCAAAGACTTGGATGAACACCAAAGGTGAAAATTCATGACATGGTTGTTTGGATCTTCTCCTAGTTTACCGTCAAATTTTGGAATGTCGGATGGTAGCTTGGCCGGTATAACGGGCCAATGGGGAGAATGTAGGATAGGGTCCTTCAAGATTCTAGACAAGTCAGGTAAATCCAAAGTGGCTAAAAAGGGTAACTGTCTATTCACATGAGGGTACTGGTGACTTTGGGGAGGAAGTCCCATTGGTATACCAGTAGGAATGTAAGTAATTTGCATGTGAGGTGAAGGTCCTAACAGATTCAAATGTGAGTGTGGAGGCATATAGCCCATAGGGTTTTACTAATTAAGGATGTTCCATTGGAAAGGGACACTAGATTGAACGTTTGAACCTCAAATGGAATTGGAAGAACCGAGATATGATTGGCCCGAGCTAGGGGTATGAAAGAGATAAGTTGAGGTTGTTTCCCCCTAAATGATTATGGATTTCCTTGGATGAGAAGGTTCCAATACTGGGCTAGTGATCCAGGAATTTTTTGTCCATAAGGTGGGTTATATCCTCCAAGCGGGGGTTGTCCTCCAAGCGAGGATGGTGTCCCAATTTGGGTTTGACCTCCAAATTAAGTTTTTCCCCTAGGGTTATATTCCCCCCCAATGGGAATCTGATAACCAGAAGTGAATGACAGAGTAGAGCCTCCAATTGGAGTGGAGCCACTTGGGCCAAATCCTCCCATAAAAGGCAAATAATACCCTTCGGAGAGGACCTGGGATGGTGCTGGAATGAAACTGGAAGAAGCATTATACCCAGGTGAAGTAAAAAATCCAGAAGCTTCTGATGAAACTTTGGGTAGGAATGGGGATAGAAGTATTTAAATCATTGTACACATGAGGAAGAGACATGATGGGTCTAGAAAAAAGTGGTCTACCAATGGGAGCTTGGGTAACAACCGTATTCCCAGTAGGAATAGTTGTAGCATGTGGGACCATTGTGGAATGGGCCATCTAAAGAGGAATGGTCGAGCTAGGACTAATATACTATGTGTCTAAACCAACGAAAAGATAACAAGTTGTACTAGCAAAGTGATCTAGAAGTATTGTGTAGGTAGCAGAAGTTTCGGGTAGTTCAGAGATGACAGGTATATCAACACCTGCCCCCGAGTTGTAAAGGTCCCGCACTGTAGCTGGGGTTCAAAATATGTTAGTGGTACAAAAAGGATCCTTGTTTTCCAAGACAATAAGAGGTCCAGTTGGTATTCCAGAAGTGTCAACAACAAGTTCTTCAGAGGAATTCAGTCAGAGAATACATTTCTCATATCCAGGAGGTATTTGAAAAGCGTCTAGAGAATCAGAAACAATTCGGAAATTGTCTAAAAAGTTATTTTTTTCCACTTGTGAAGGTATGTTGTCCTGGACCTCACTCTATTGAGGAAAGCCCTCTGGTGGATTAGGGAGAAAGGGTTGGGAAACTTCCGGGTCTTTTGGAGGTAGTCCTTGCATCCTACATGAGTGACCTAGAGGGTTAATGTTGGCTGAACCAAATATTTTACGGAAAAAATATATGGCCAACTATGAAAACAAACAACACTTGCTAATAAAATCTAGAAATCAAACCAAGGAAACAAAACTTTCTTATTTCAAAGTCACTAGTTGGTGATGAAATCCAAGGTCGTGAAGTCAAGACAAGAAGGGAATAGGACAAAGTAGGTGGAAAATTTACTTTGACGACCTGCTTAATGGACTTACACCTTGGTGCAAGCTCCCACACATAATCATGGGTATACCCTCCAAGGAGCCTGAGTGAGTCTGGCCAATGTCAATTCCAGGTACCGTGAAGACTTGCCCCTCCACGGTCACCTTGTGTAAGACCCTAAAAAGATTGGAAACTAAGGCTACCAAGAACAACAATGATGCTTGGGGAAATAGTCGACCATATGATCCACGTGCAAAGTCAGGGTATCTAGCCCAAAATTAACTTGAGAGAATTCCACTCATCATCATGGGTATACCGTCAAGCGACCCCCATAATACGTGCAATCTCTACACCGAGATCAACAAAGCAGAGTGAGTAACTTTGCCAATCTCAATGCGACCTCAGGTTTGACCCTTGTGTGGGAAGGGCTTCCCAGAAAAAAATGTTGCAAATGGAATTGAACACTCCCTATCAAAAGATGATATTGTGTGCTTTGTGCTTTGGAGAGTGTGTCTCACAATCTATTCCAAAGCTCTAGCCTAGCTAATGTTGGTGTAAAAGATCCCTAGAAAATAAAAGTTGTTAATTAGATTTTAAATTACGTAATGTTTTAAAGGCTGTTGTTACTCAAGAGGGAGATGGGAATGAAACCAATGTTGTATAATACCTTGACCCAATAATATGCAAATAGAAATGAATAATGCAAACTTTCGTTCAATGAACTCTATCTACAGTAGGGAGAAGGTATTTCTAGAATAATGTAACCTACGTAATATACTTTCTTTTTCTTAAATGAACACAATTGCAAACAACCATAAACAATGAAGTTCCTCAATGTTCCCTTCTTTTGAATGCAATAAACTTTCTTATGTATGATTACTTAAAAGAATAAGTGACTTTAAATTCTTCCTTTCTAAAACCAGATTAGGAGTATGACAAAGAAAGTACAAGTAATCCAAGAAAATTTATACACTCAACAAGCGCCCAAATCAAACTTTGAATGAAGATAAAAGTAAAAATGACAAGAAAGTGTTTCTCCAAATGCAAATGAAAAATGACTTCCCAATCATCAATCAATCCAGAACATGTAATCAATCCAAAAATTCAAATCCAATCAAAATACTTTTAATCGAACAAGCACTCAGATACGAAATTAGAGATCATACCCTTGTCGATAAAAATAAAAATCAAAAACTGGAAAAATGACTAACAGAGGTGTTCGATCTTCGAAAACCAATCAACAACAAGTTAAACATTAAGAAAAAAGTCAAATGTTGGCATTAAAAGTTCCTCCCAACTGATTAAAGAAAAACTGGGCATCAACAGAGGCTAAGACCCAACTCAAAAATTTTGCAGGCCTCACTACAACCTAATAGCATATTACAGTGTGGAAATCAAGAGTTTATGCAGGCCAGAAACAGATAGGGTGCAGAAAGTTTGCACTGAAGAAAACATCTAGGGCACAAAAATTTAAGGTTTTTGTAGGCTATGCATAGGGTATAGTGCGGAAGTGTCTGTAAACTAAGAAATTTTGAGAAGAGGGTAAAGGATCTAAGTGAACCTTCAAATCCAGAGAGTCTGAATGAATCTCCCATAGACTCAGAGACTGAATTCAAGTAAAAAGGATAGGCTAAAATCAAATGGCCAACAAAAACCCACAATCAAGTCGTATCCCTAGTGGAGTTGCCAATTTTGTTATTGGATAAATCAGTGAATGTGGACATAAATTAATCTCCCTACATCCACCTGGATCTAGAACAAAATAAGACAGGACATGAGGCTTTCCCTAAGTCATTATCATTGAATTTACTACCAAAGAAGGAATGGATGACATACCTTTAGATATCACTTCCTTAAATCTTTGTTGTCCCTGCTTCACTTCGGTGCTCTTGTGAGATCAGATCTGTAATGACACAAACCAACCAAAGTGAAAGCAACAATAATAGATTCAATGAAAACCTAAACATGTGATCAAGGAGTCACGTAATAAAACACTAATGATTTTATGGGAAAGAAACATGTCACCATATTATATTAAGTAAAAGTGGAAGATACAACCAAATTGCCTTGATGTCAAAAGTTCCCTTTTGGTGGTCCTTTGTTCCAACACACACATACACTTGCTTCTAATTTGTATGAATATGGTCCACAAAATCTTGATGGACAAATGGAGACCTCAAGCATCAGTTGTAACAGGATCCTTCACACAGTCTTCAATCTATTCTTTCAACAATTCTTTGTTCAATCTTTCTTAACCTTTTCCATGAGAAACCCATCATTATATAGGAGAAGGTGACGTGGTTAAAAGGATGAGGATGATCCCACCAAATTATAGAATTTAGTAGGATCAAAACCATGCGGACTCCACCTTACATTCTAGAAGATTCTCCTTCTAGAAGCTTCATGAACTTCTTCATTTTCTTAGCTTCAAACACTGCTTTACCCTACCTATATAGCAGCCTACAGAAACCCCATGAGCTAGGAATAGAGAAGCCTATGGAAATCAAGGATTTCCTCACTTTGTACCACTGTCATCCTGTGGTGTCATTCTTAAAACATTCCTTGTAGTGGAAGAACTTAGTCATTTTCCTCATGTAAAAGATTGTTTTGAGAGCCTGAACACATGCTTGTATAGTCATCATCAGGGTGACTAAAATAATGTGTAACAGTGTAGGAGTATGTACAAGGGATGTAAAAATAATCTTGATCTCATGAGGCTCCTCAAGTTGAATTTGATCAACATGAGTTTCAGAAATATGGTCTTGTCTAGTTCACAAAAAGGGAAGAAATAATTAAATATAAAACCAATTACGTCTTGGATAAAATTCCAACTTGCATACCGGATCTTTTCAGATTGTCTTGTCATGTTTTAGGTTCTTCCTCTAGTGGATTCCTTAAATTGGAACTAATATGGAGTTGATTGGAGTCACCAGGTGGATGATTCAACCTTTTTATGTCTGATCATTTCCCACCATCAGTAATCAGATCTGATACTTGATATGCTTTTCTAAGTAACACTCCCCAGTATGGTCGCCACTATGTTAGCACTCTGTAATTTCTCAGTCTAAAGAAGAAATGAGAATAGGTAACTAAAAACCCACTTTGGAGTCAAGGAACTATACCTCCAATATTCAAAGAGATATCTCTTTGTATGATTTAGCTTTAGTTGGACTCGATGTTAGGCTAGTTATAGGTGTACATGGTTTTTCGGTTTGTTTTAAATTGTTTGGTTGGAACAGAAAGGAAAAAACCATTGGGCAATGGAGTCACAGTTCATAATGGATCAAAACCAGGTCATAAAAGGCTAATATCGCAAGGAAAGGTAGGAAAATCCACTAGATATTCAATATTTAATGCATGCAAAAGATGGAATAGATTAAGAAATCCAATTAAAAATAGAGCAACTGAGAATTTTGAGTTTAATCGTCAGTGGAAAAACACAGAAATTATTCCAAGCAAGTGACAAAGGGTACATTTAAACCAATTCTATCCTTTTGTCTCAAAATAATTTAGAAGGTATAAAAAAATATGGTAAATAGGAGAAAACAACTAACAAGGAGATTATTTCACCAATGAAACTGACACAAGAATCTTCTGATGCTGCAACTGTGTTACTAAACTTTGATCCATGGAGGCTCCATGTGTTGTTTTACAAAATGATTTCCATCCTTCAATAACGTCCCAACTAATCAACATTTAATACTTCATAGTCAAAAGTATTTATAAGTTGCTTACAAAGAATTTCGATTACAAAAATATAGATATCCTGTAGATCTTCTCGGGTTTTTGGTGCTTAATTTAATGGAGCTTTTTGAAAACATGTCTTCAAGTTTTGTTGTGTTGTTGATCTTCTGATGCTGACTGATATTATGTCTATGGAAATTAGGAAGTAGAGTATGGATTCAGTGATTGAATACTGTTCTTCAGCTGTTAGGTGTCTTTGTGCCTTTTATTTCATTTCCAACTGTCAATTTGATCCCTCAAAGTTCTGAACTGTCTGTCATGAAAACATTGTCAAACTGCTGGAAATAGGGATCAAATCAAACGGTTTTATCTCCCAAAATATGAAATATTTGAAAAAACTGAAAGAGGTTATTGTAGATGATCATGTCCTAAGTAAAAACCTCTCTCTTTGTTTCCAAATTCATCTCCCAATTTCCAAAACATCTGCCACAAAAACATGACAAAACCAGGAAAAATGGAAGCCTGAAAAATAGTGATCACAGATGGATTTGATTCTCCTAATTCCCGATACTTGTGAAAACAATGAGAGAGGTTATTGAATTTCAGCCAGTTCGGAGAAAAACCTCTCTCGAGTTTTCAAAATTCCTTTTGGTTTTCCATGAAACGCTCTTTGAAGTGGACTAGTAAAACTGAGCGAAAAGCTGTTTTCGGAGGAGGGAGAGTGGTTTTCGGACCCACGGGGTGGTAAGTGGTATTAGGGGGGGGGTTAGAAATCACCTGGTGGTGACAAGTGTCCCATGGTGGATTCACTTTCCGGACCCCGTTTGGTTGAGTGATGTAAGGGGCAGGGTCCAGAATATGAAGAGTGGGTTTTATACTTAGGATATTTTTTGTTTTTATTTAATTTGTTTTTTTTTTTATATTATTGTTTTACGTTTTGTTTTATTTGTTATATTTTATTATATTTTGTTTTGTTATATTGTTTTTATTTATTATTTATATGTTTTATATTGTTTTGTTTTATTTAATGTTTTTTTATTATTAGTTTTATTTGTTATTTAAACTTTGTTTTTTGTTTTAATTTTTTAATTGTTTTATTTTTTAGGTTTTGTTTTATAGTTTAATTATTTAATTAATTATTGTTAATTAGTTATAAGCCTAGGTTTTAATTAAATATTAATTAATTAGTAATTAATTTATTATTAATAACCCTAACCTAGTTTTACTAATCTAACTACACTAATCTAATTAAATTAACTTTACTAAGCTAATTAATATGAACAATGTCACTAACC